>NC_047560.1:52572108-52870431 GCF_902806645.1 Magallana gigas
ATATATAGAGAAAATCTTTAAACTTTCTTCTCAAAAACTATGACGCCAGGAAAGCTCAAATTAAATGGAAGCATCCTCAGGTAGTGTAGATTCTAGTTTGTTCAAATCATGGTCCCCGGGGGTAGGGTAGGGCCACAGTAGGGGGATCAAGTTTTACAATGGAATATATAGAGAAAATCTTTAAACTTTCTTCTCAAAAACTATGACGCCAGGAAAGCTCAAATTAAATGGAAGCATCCTCAGGTAGTGTAGATTCTAGTTTGTTCAAATCATGGTCCCCGGGGGTAGGGTAGGGCCACAGTAGGGGGATCAAGTTTTACAATGGAATATATAGAGAAAATCTTTAAACTTTCTTCTTAAACATTATTACGCCAGGAAAGCTTAAGTTTAAATGGAAGCATCCTCAGGTAGTGTAGATTCTAGTTTGTTCAAATCATGGTCCCCGGGGGTAGGGTAGGGCCACAGTAGGGGGATCAAGTTTTACAATGGAATATATAGAGAAAATCTTTAAACTTTCTTCTCAAAAACTATGACGCCAGGAAAGCTCAAATTAAAATGGAAGCATCCTCAGGTAGTGTAGATTCTAGTTTGTTCAAATCATGGTCCCCGGGGGTAGGGTAGGGCCACAGTAGGGGGATCAAGTTTTACAATGGAATATATAGAGAAAATCTTTAAACTTTCTTCTCAAAAACTATGACGCCAGGAAAGCTCAAATTAAAATGGAAGCATCCTCAGGTAGTGTAGATTCTAGTTTGTTCAAATCATGGTCCCCGGGGGTAGGGTAGGGCCACAGTAGGGGGATCAAGTTTTACAATGGAATATATAGAGAAAATCTTTAAACTTTCTTCTCAAAAACTATGACGCCAGGAAAGCTCAAATTAAAATGGAAGCATCCTCAGGTAGTGTAGATTCTAGTTTGTTCAAATCATGGTCCCCGGGGGTAGGGTAGGGCCACAGTAGGGGGATCAAGTTTTACAATGGAATATATAGAGAAAATCTTTAAACTTTCTTCTCAAAAACTATGACGCCAGGAAAGCTCAAATTAAAATGGAAGCATCCTCAGGTAGTGTAGATTCTAGTTTGTTCAAATCATGGTCCCCGGGGGTAGGGTAGGGCCACAGTAGGGGGATCAAGTTTTACATAGGAAGATATAGAGAAAATCTTTAAACTTTCTTCTCAAAACTATTGACGCCAGGAAAGCTCAAATTAAAATGGAAGCATCCTCAGGTAGTGTAGATTCTAGTTTGTTCAAATCATGGTCCCCGGGGTAGGGTAGGGCCACAGTAGGGGGATCAAGTTTTACAATAGGAATATATTGTGAAAATCTTTAAACTTTCTTCTCAAAAACTATGACGACAGGAAAGCTCAAATTAAAATGGAAGCATCCTCAGGTAGTGTAGATTCTAGATTGTTCAAATCATGGTCCCCGGGGGTAGGGTAGGGCCACAGTAGGGGGATCAAGTTTTACATAGGAATATATAGAGAAAATCTTTAAACTTTCTTCTCAAAAACTATGACGCCAGGAAAGCTCAAATTAAAATGGAAGCATCCTCAGGTAGTGTAGATTCTAGTTTGTTCAAATCATGGTCCCCGGGGGTAGGGTAGGGCCACAGTAGGGGGATCAAGTTTTACAATGGAATATATAGAGAAAATCTTTAAACTTTCTTCTTAAACAGTATTACGCCAGGAAAGCTCAAATTAAAATGGAAGCATCCTCAGGTAGTGTAGATTCTAGTTTGTTCAAATCATGGTCCCCGGGGGTAGGGTAGGGCCACAGTAGGGGGATCAAGTTTTACAATGGAATATATAGAGAAAATCTTTAAACTTTCTTCTCTAAAACTATGACGGCAGGAAAGCTCAAATTGAAATGGAAGCATCCTCAGGTAGTGTAGATTCTAGTTTGTTCAAATCATGGTCCCCGGGGGTAGGGTAGGGCCACAGTAGGGGGATCAAGTTTTACAATGGAATATATAGAGAAAATCTTTAAACTTTCTTCTTTAAAACAGTATGACGCCAGGAAAGCTCAAATTAAAATGGAAGCATCCTCAGGTAGTGTAGATTCTAGTTTGTTCAAATCATGGTCCCCGGGGGTAGGGTAGGGCCACAGTAGGGGGATCAAGTTTTACAATGGAATATATAGAGAAAATCTTTAAACTTTCTTCTCAAAAACTATGACGCCAGGAAAGCTCAAATTGAAATGGAAGCATCCTCAGGTAGTGTAGATTCTAGTTTGTTCAAATCATGGTCCCCGGGGGTAGGGTAGGGCCACAGTAGGGGGATCAAGTTTTACAATGGAATATATAGAGAAAATCTTTAAACTTTCTTCTTAAACAGTATTACGCCAGGAAAGCTCAAATTAAAATGGAAGCATCCTCAGGTAGTGTAGATTCTAGTTTGTTCAAATCATGGTCCCCGGGGGTAGGGTAGGGCCACAGTAGGGGGATCAAGTTTTACAATGGAATATATAGAGAAAATCTTTAAACTTTCTTCTTAAACATTATTACGCCAGGAAAGCTCAAATTAAAATGGAAGCATCCTCAGGTAGTGTAGATTCTAGTTTGTTCAAATCATGGTCCCCGGGGGTAGGGTAGGGCCACAGTAGGGGGATCAAGTTTTACAATGGAATATATAGAGAAAATCTTTAAACTTTCTTCTTAAACATTATTACGCCAGGAAAGCTTAAAATTAAATGGAAGCATCCTCAGGTAGTGTAGATTCTAGTTTGTTCAAATCATGGTCCCCGGGGGTAGGGTAGGGCCACAGTAGGGGGATCAAGTTTTACAATGGAATATATAGAGAAAATCTTTAAACTTTCTTCTCAAAAACTATGACGCCAGGAAAGCTCAAATTAAAATGGAAGCATCCTCAGGTAGTGTAGATTCTAGTTTGTTCAAATCATGGTCCCCGGGGGTAGGGTAGGGCCACAGTAGGGGGATCAAGTTTTACAATGGAATATATAGAGAAAATCTTTAAACTTTCTTCTTAAAACAGTATTACGCCAGGAAAGCTCAAATTAAAATGGAAGCATCCTCAGGTAGTGTAGATTCTAGTTTGTTCAAATCATGGTCCCCGGGGGTAGGGTAGGGCCACAGTAGGGGGATCAAGTTTTACAATGGAATATATAGAGAAAATCTTTAAACTTTCTTCTCAAAAACTATGACGCCAGGAAAGCTCAAATTGAAATGGAAGCATCCTCAGGTAGTGTATATTCTAGTTTGTTCAAATCATGGTCCCCGGGGGTAGGGTAGGGCCACAGTAGGGGGATCAAGTTTTACAATGGAATATATAGAGAAAATCTTTAAACTTTCTTCTTAAACAGTATTACGCCAGGAAAGCTCAAATTAAAATGGAAGCATCCTCAGGTAGTGTAGATTCTAGTTTGTTCAAATCATGGTCCCCGGGGGTAGGGTAGGGCCACAGTAGGGGGATCAAGTTTTTACATAGGAATATATAGAGAAAATCTTTAAACTTTCTTCTTAAACATTATTACGCCAGGAAAGCTTAAATTAAAATGGAAGGATCCTCAGGTAGTGTAGATTCTAGTTTGTTCAAATCACGGTCCCCGGGGGTAGGGTAGGGCCACAGTAGGGGGATCAAGTTTTACAATGGAATATATAGAGAAAATCTTTAAACTTTTTTCTCAAAAACTATGACGCCAAGAAAGCTCAAATTGAAATGGAAGCATCCTCAGGTAGTGTAGATTCTAGTTTGTTCAAATCATGGTCCCCGGGGGTAGGGTAGGGCCACAGTAGGGGGATCAATTTTTACAATGGAATATATAGAGAAAATCTTTAAACTTTCTTCTTAAACATTATTACGCCAGGAAAGCTTAAATTAAAATGGAAGGATCCTCAGGTAGTGTAGATTGTAGTTTGTTCAAATCATGGTCCCCGGGGGTAGGGTAGGGCCACAGTAGGGGGATCAAGTTTTACAATGGAATATATAGAGAAAATCTTTAAACTTTCTTCTCAAAAACTATGACGCCAGGAAAGCTCAAATTAAAATGGAAGCATCCTCAGGTAGTGTAGATTCTAGTTTGTTCAAATCATGGTCCCCGGGGGTAGGGTAGGGCCACAGTAGGGGGATCAAGTTTTACAATGGAATATATAGAGAAAATCTTTAAACTTTCTTCTCAAAAACTATGACGCTAAGAAAGCTCAAATTAAAATGGAAGCATCCTCAGGTAGTGTAGATTCTAGTTTGTTCAAATCATGGTCCCCGGGGGTAGGGTAGGGCCACAGTAGGGGGATCAAGTTTTACAATGGAATATATAGAGAAAATCTTTAAACTTTCTTCTCAAAAACTATGACGCCAGGAAAGCTCAAATTAAAATGGAAGCATCCTCAGGTAGTGTAGATTCTAGTTTGTTCAAATCATGGTCCCCGGGGGTAGGGTAGGGCCACAGAAGGGAGATCATGTTTTACATAGGAATATATAGATAAAATCTTTAAACTTTCTTCTCAAAAACTATGACGCCAAGAAAGCTCAAATTGAAATGGAAGAATTCTCAGGTAGTGTAGATTCTAGTTTGTTCAAATCATGGTCCCCGGGGGTAGGGTAGGGCCACAGTAGGGGGATCAACTTTTACATAGGAAGATATAGAGAAAATCTTTAAACATTCTTCTCAAAAACTATTGCGCCAGGAAAGCTCAAATTAAAATGGAAGCATCCTCAGGTAGTGTAGATTCTAGTTTGTTCAAATCATGGTCCCCAGGGGTAGGGTAGGGCCACAGTAGGGGGATCAAGTTTTACATAGGAATATATAGAGAAAATCCTTAAACTTTCTTCTCAAAAACTATGACGCCAGGAAAGCTAAATTAAAATGGAAGCATCCTCAGGTAGTGTAGATTCTAGATTTGTTCAAATCATGGTCCCCGGGGGTAGGGTAGGGCCACAGTAGGGGGATCAATTTTACATAGGAATATATAGAGAAAATCTTAAACTTTCTTCTCAAAAACTATGACGCCAGGAAAGCTCAAATTAAAATGGAAGCATCCTCAGGTAGTGTAGATTCTAGTTTAGTTCAAATCATGGTCCCCGGGGGTAGGGTAGGGCCACAGTAGGGGGATCAAGTTTTACATAGGAATATATAGAGAAAATCTTTAAACTTTCTTCTAAAAACTTATGACGCCAGGAAAGCTCAAATTAAATGGAAGCATCCTCAGGTAGTGTAGATTCTAGTTTGTTCAAATCATGGTCCTCGGGGGTAGGGTAGGGCCACAGTAGGGGGATCAAGTTTTACAATGGAATATATAGAGAAAATCTTTAAACTTTCTTCTCAAAAACTATGACGCCAGGAAAGCTCAAATTAAAATGGAAGCATCCTCAGGTAGTGTAGATTCTAGTTTGTTCAAATCATGGTCCCCGGGGGTAGGGTAGGGCCACAGTAGGGGGATCAAGTTTTACATAGGAATATATAGAGAAAATCTTTAAACTTTCTTCTCAAAAACTATGACGCCAGGAAAGCTCAAATTAAAATGGAAGCATCCTCAGGTAGTGTAGATTCTAGTTTGTTCAAATCATGGTCCCCGGGGGTAGGGTAGGGCCACAGTAGGGGGATCAAGTTTTACATAGGAATATATAGAGAAAATCTTTAAACTTTCTTCTCAAAAACTATGACGCCAGGAAAGCTCAAATTGAAATGGAAGCATCCTCAGGTAGTGTAGATTCTAGTTTGTTCAAATCATGGTCCCCGGGGGTAGGATGGCTTATTCAAATCATAATCCCCGGGGAAGAGTTGGGCCACAGTAGGGGGATCAATTTTTACATAGGAATATATAAAGAAAATCTTTAAACTTTTTTCTCAAAAAGTATGACGCAAGGAAAGCTGAAATTAATATGAAAGCATCCTCAGGTACTGTAGATTCTAGCTTGTTCAAATCATGGCACCCGGGGGAAGGGTTGGACCACAGTAGGGGATAAAGTTTTACTTAGGAATATATAGAAAAAATCTTTAAACTTTCCTCTCAAAAACTATGACGTCAGGAAAGCTCAAATTAAAATGGAAGCATCCTCAGGTAGTGTAGATTCTAGTTTGTTCAAATCATGGTCCCCGGGGGTAGGGTAGGGCCACAGTAGGGGGATCAAGTTTTAGAATGGAATATATAGAGAAAATCTTAAACTTTCTTCTCAAAAACTATGACGCCAGGAAAGCTCAAATTAAAATGCAAGCATCCTCAGGTAGTAAAGATTCTAGTTTGTTCAAATCATGGTCCCCGGGGGTAGGGTAGGGCCACAGTAGGGGGATCAATTTCTACAATGGAATATATAGAGAAAATCTTTAAACTTTCTTCTTAAACATTATTACGGCAGGAAAGCTTAAATTAAAATAGAAGCATCCTCAGGTAGTGAAGATTTTAGTTTGTTCAAATCATGGTCCCCGGGGGTAGCGTTGGGCCACAGTAGGGGGTTCAACTTTTACATAGGAAGATATAGAGAAAATCTTTAAACATTCTTCTCAAAAACTATTGACGCCAGGAAAGCTCAAATTAAAATGGAAGCATCCTCAGGTAGTGTAGATTCTAGTTTGTTCAAATCATGGTCCCCGGGGGTAGGGTAGGGCCACAGTAGGGGGATCAAGTTTTACATAGGAATATATAGAGGAAATCCTTAAACTTTCTTCTCAAAAACTATGACGCCAGGAAAGCTGAAATTAAAATGGAAGCATCCTCAGGCAGTGGAGATTTTAGATTGTTCAAATCATGGTCCCCGGGGGTAGGGTAGGGCCACAGTAGGGGGATCAAGTTTTACATAGGAATATATAGAGAAAATCTGTAAACTTTCTTCTCAAAAACCATGACGCCAGGAAAGCTCAAATCAAAATGGAAGCATCCTCAGGTAGTGTAGATTTTAGTTAGCTCAACTCATGGTCCCCGGGGGTAGGGTTGGGCCACAGTAGGGGGATCAAGTTTTACATAGGAATATATAGAGAAAATCTTTAAACTTTCTTCTAAAAAAGTATGACGCCAGGAAAGCTCAAATTAATCTGGATGCATCCTCAGGTAGTGTAGTTTCGAGTTTGTTCAAATCATGGTTCCTGGAGGTAGGGTTGGGCCACAGTAGGGGGATCAACTTTTACTTAGGAATATATAGAGAAAATCTGTAAACTTTCTTCTCAAAAACTATGAAGCCAGGAACGCTCAATTAAAATGGAAGCATCCTCTGGAAGTGAATATTCTTGTTTGTTCAAATCATGGTCCCCGGGGGTAGGGTTGGACCACAGTAGGGGGATCAAGTTTTACATAGGAATATATAGAGAAAATCTTTAAACTTTCTTCTCAAAAACTATGACGCCAGGAAAGCTCAAATTAAAATGGAAGCATCCTCAGGTAGTGTAGATTCTAGATTGTTCAAATCATGGTCCCCGGGGGTAGGGTTGGGCCACAGTAGGGGGATCAAGTTTTACATAGGAATATATAGAGAAAATCTTTAAACTTTCTTCTCAAAAACTATGACGCCAGGAAAGCTCAAATTGAAATGGAAGCATCCTCAGGTAGTGTAGATTCTAGTTTGTTCAAATCATGGTCCCCGGGGGTAGGGTAGGGCCACAGTAGGGGGATCAAGTTTTACATAGGAATATATAGAGAAAATCTTTAAACTTTCTTCTTAAACATTATTACGCCAGGAAAGCTTAAATTAAAATGGAAGGATCCTCAGGTAGTGTAGATTCTAGTTTGTTCAAATCATGGTCCCCGGGGGTAGGGTAGGGCCACAGTAGGGGGATCAATTTTTACAATGGAATATATAGAGAAAATCTTTAAACTTTCTTCTCAAAAACTATGACGCCAGGAAAGCTCAAATTAAAATGGAAGCATCCTCAGGTAGTGTAGATTCTAGTTTGTTCAAATCATGGTCCCCGGGGGTAGGGTAGGGCCACAGTAGGGGGATCATGTTTTACATAGGAATATATAGAGAAAATCTTTAAACTTTCTTCTTAAACATTATTACGCCAGGAAAGCTTAAATTAAAATGGAAGGATCCTCAGGTAGTGTAGATTGTAGTTTGTTCAAATCATGGTCCCCGGGGGTAGGGTAGGGCCACAGTAGGGGGATCAAGTTTTACAATGGAATATATAGAGAAAATCTTTAAACTTTTTTCTCAAAAACTATGACGCCAACGAAAGCTCAAATTAAAATGGAAGCATCCTCAGGTAGTGTAGATTCTAGTTTGTTCAAATCATGGTCCCCGGGGGTAGGGTAGGGCCACAGTAGGGGGATCAAGTTTTACATAGGAATATATAGAGAAAATCTTTAAACATTCTTCTAAAAAAGTATGACGCCAGGAAAGCTCAAATTAAACTGGATGCATCCTCAGGTAGTGTAGATGTTAGTTTGTTCAACTCATGGTCCCCGGGGGTAGGGTAGGGCCACAGAAGGGGGATCAAGTTTTTTATAGGAATATATAGAGAAAATCCTTAAACTTTCTTCTGAAAAACTATGACGCCAGGAAAGCTCAAATTAAAATGGAAGTATCCTCTGGTAATATAGATTTTAGTTTGTTCAAATCATGGTCCCCGAAGGTAGGGTTGGGCCACAGTAGGGGGATCAAGTTTTACATAGGAATATATAGAGAAAATCTTTAAACTTTCTTCTCAAAAACGATGACGCCAGGAAAGCTCAAATTAAAATGGAAGCATCCTCAGGAAGTGAATATTCTTGTTTTTTGAAATCCTGGTCCCCGGGGGAAGGGTAGGACCACAGTAGGGGGATCAACCTTTACAGTGGAATATATAGAGAAAATCTTTAAACTTTCTTCTCAAAAACTATGATGCCAGGAAAGTTTAAATTAAAATGGAAGTATTCTCTGGTAGTATAGTTTTTAGATTGTTCAAATCATGGTTCCCGGGGGTAGGGTTGGGCCACAGTAGGGGGATCAAGTTTTACATAGGAAGATATAAAGAAAATCTTAAAACTTTCTTCTCAAAAACTATGACGCCAGGGAAGCTCAAATTAAAATAGAAGCATCCTCAGGTAGTGAAGATTTTAGTTTGTTCAAATCATGGTCCCCGGGGGTAGCGTTGGGCCACAGTAGGGGGTTCAACTTTTACATAGGAAGATATAGAGAAAATCTTTAAACATTCTTCTCAAAAACTATTGCGCCAGGAAAGCTCAAATTAAAATGGAAGCATCCTCAGGTAGTGTAGATTTACGTCTGTTCAAATCATGGTCCCCGGGGGTAGGGTTGGGCCACAGTAGGGGGATCAAGTTTTACATAGGAATATATAGAGGAAATCCTTAAACTTTCTTCTCAAAAACTATGACGCCAGGAAAGCTGAAATTAAAATGGAAGCATCCTCAGGCAGTGGAGATTTTAGATTGTTCAAATCATGGTCCCCGGGGGTAGGGTAGGGCCACAGTAGGGGGATCAAGTTTTACATAGGAATATATAGAGAAAATCTGTAAACTTTCTTCTCAAAAACCATGACGCCAGGAAAGCTCAAATCAAAATGGAAGCATCCTCAGGTAGTGTAGATTTTAGTTAGTTCAACTCATGGTCCCCGGGGGTAGGGTTGGGCCACAGTAGGGGGATCAAGTTTTACATAGGAATATATAGAGAAAATCTTTAAACTTTCTTCTCAAAAACTATGACGCCAGGAAAGCTCAAATTAAAATGGAAGCATCCTCAGGTGGTGTAAATTCTAGATTGTTCAAATTATGGTCCCCGGGGGTATGATAGGGCCACAGAAGGGGGATCAAGTTTTAGATAGGAATATATAGAGAAAATCTTTAAACTTTCTTCTCAAAAACTATGACGCCAGGAAAGTTCAAATTGAAATGGAAGCATCCTCAGGAAGTGAATATTCTAGTTTATTCAAATCATGGTCCCCGGGGGTAGGATGGCTTATTCAAATCATGGTCCCCGGGGGAAGGGTTGGGCCACAGTAGGGGGATCAATTTTTACATAGGAATATATAAAGAAAATCTTTAAACTTTTTTCTCAAAAAGTATGACGCAAGGAAAGCTGAAATTAATATGAAAGCATCCTCAGGTACTGTAGATTCTAGCTTGTTCAAATCATGGCACCCGGGGGAAGGGTTGGACCACAGTAGGGGGATAAAGTTTTACTTAGGAATATATAGAAAAAATCTTTAAACTTTCCTCTCAAAAACTATGACGTCAGGAAAGCTCAAATTAAAATGGAAGCATCCTCAGGAAGTGAAGATTTTAGTTAGTTCAAATCATGGTCCCGGGGGGTTGGATTGGGCCACAATAGGGGGATCAAGTTTTACATAGGAATAAATAGAAAAAATCTTTTAAAATTCTTCTCAAAAACTATGACGCAAGGATAGCTCAAATTGAAATGGAAGCATCCTCAGGTAGTGTAGATTTTAGTTTGTTCACATCATGGTCCCCGGGGGTAGGGTAGGGCCACAGTAGGGGGATCAAGTTTTACTAAGGAATATATACAGAAAATCTTTAAACTTTCTTCTCAAAAACTATTACGCCAGGAAAGTTCAAATTGAAATGGAAGCATCCTCAGGAAGTGTAGATTCTAGTTTGTTCAAATCATGGTCCCAAGGGTAGGATGGGGCCTAAATAGGGGGATCAAGTTTTACATAGGAATAGATAGAAAAAAAACCTTTTAACTTACTCTAAAAAATTATTACGCCAGGAAAGTTCAAATTGAAATGGAAGCATCCTTATGTAGTGTAGATTCTAGTTTGTTCAAATCATGGTCCCCGGGGGTAGGGTAGGGCCTCAGTAGGGGGATCAAGTTTTACCTAGGAATATATAGAGAAAATCTTTAAACTTTCTTCTCAAAAACTATGACGCCAGGAAAGCTCAAATTAAAATGGAAGCATCCTCTGGTAGTGTAGATTCTAGTTTGTTCAAATCATGGTCCCCGGGGGTAGGGTAGGGCCACAGTAGGGGGATCAAGTTTTACATAGGAATGTATACAGAAAATCTTTAAACTTTCCTCTCAAAAACTATGACGTTAGAAAAGCTCAAATTAAAATGGAAGCATCCTGAGGTAGTGTAGATTCTAGTTTGTTCAAATCATGGTCCCCGGGGGTAGTGTAGGGCCACAGTAGGGGGATCAAGTCTAACTTAGGAATATAAAAAGAAAATCTTTAAACTTTCTTCTCAAAAACTATGACGCCAGGAAAGCTCAAATTGAAATGGAAGCGTCCTCAGGTAGTGTAGATTCTAGTTTGTTCAAATCATGGTCCCTGGGGGTAGTGTAGGGCCACAGTAGTGGGTTCAAGTTTTACTAAGGAATATATACAGAAAATCTTTAAAATTTCTTCTCAAAAACTATTGCGCCAGGAAAGCTCAAATTAAAATGGAAGCATCCCCAGGTAGTGTAGATTCTAGTTTGTTCAAATCATGGTCCCCAGGGTAGGATTGGGCCTAGATAGGGGGATCAAGTTTTACAAAGGAATATATAGGGAAAATCTTTAAACTTTCTTCTCAAAAACTATTACGCCAGGAAAGCTGAAATTAAAATGAAAGCATCCTCAGGTACTGAATATTCTAGTTTGTTCAAATCATGGTCCCCGGGGGTAGGGTAGGGCCACAGTAGGGGGATCAAGTCTTACTTAGGAATCTAAAGAAAAAATCTTAAAACTTTCTTCTCAAACACTATGACGCCAGGAAAGCTCAAATTGAAATGGAAGCAGGGGGCTCATTTTTTACATTAGGAATATATAGAGAAAATCTTTAAAATCTTCTTCTCAAGAAGAATCAGGCCAGGAAAGCTGAAACTAAGATGGAAGCTTCCTCAGGTAGTGTGAATTTAAGTTAATTCAAATCATGGACCTCGGGGTATGGTGGGGCCACAATAAGGGGAATAAGTTTTACAATGGAATATATAGAGAAAATCTTTAAAATCTACTTCTTAAAAACTATTAAGACAGGGAAGCTCAAATTACAATGGAAGCATTCTCAGGTAGTGTAGATTCAAGTTTGTTCAAATCATGGTCCCCGGGGGTAGGGTGTGGCCACAATAGGGGGATCAATTTTTACAAAGGAATATATAGAAAACATTTTTCAAAATCTTCTTCTCAAAAACTGTCAGGCCTGAAAAGCTCAAATTAAAATGGTAGCATCCTCATGTAGTGTAGATTCAAGTTTGTTCAAATCATGGTCCCTGGGCTTGGGTTGGGGCCACAATAGGGGAAACAAGTTTTAAAAAGGAATATTTAGGAAAAAATTTTAAAATCTTCTTCTCAAAAACTATCAGGGCAGAAAAGCTAAAATAAAATAGAAGCATCCTCAGGTAGTGTAGATTCATGTTTGTTCAAGTCATGATCCCCACGGGTAGGATGGAGCCACAATAGGGGGATCAAGTTTTACAATGGAATATAAAAAGAACATCTTTCAATAAATTCTACTCAAAAACTATCAGGCCAGAAAACCTCAAATTAAAATGGAAGCATTCTCAGGTAGTGTAGATTCAAGTTTGTTCAAATCATTGCCCCCGGGGTTAGGGAGGGGCCACTATAGGAGGATCAAGTTTTACAAAAGAATATAAAGAGAACATTTTTCAAAATCTTCTCCTCAAAACTATCAGGCCAGAAAAGGTCAAATTAAAATGGAAGCATCT
This sequence comes from Magallana gigas, assembly GCF_902806645.1. NCBI lineage: Eukaryota > Metazoa > Mollusca > Bivalvia > Ostreida > Ostreidae > Magallana > Magallana gigas. Next base: position 52,584,655 of record NC_047560.1, read on the forward strand.
TCAAGTTGTGTAAATTCAAGTTTGTTTAAATCATGGTTCCCGGGGGGGGGGGGTAGGGTAGAGTCACAATAGGGGATCAAGTTTTACATAGGAATATATAAAGAAAATCTTTAAAATCTTCTTTTCATAAACAATCAGGGCAGAAAAGCATAAATTAAAATGGAAGTGTCGTCAGGTAGTGTTGATTCAAGTTTGTTGAAACCATGGTCTCCGGGGGTAGGGTTGGCCACAATAGGGGAATGAACTTTTACAAAGGAGTATATAGAAAAAATCTTTAAAATCTTCTTTTAAACAATTATCAGGCCAGGAAATCTTAAATTAAATGGAAGCATCCTCATGTAATGTAGATTCAAGTTTGTTCAAATTGTGGTCCCTGGGGTTGGGGTGGGGCCACAATAGGGGGATCAATTTTTACAAAGAAATATAAAGAGAACATTTTTCAAAATCTTCTCCTCAAAAACTATCAAGCCAGAAAAGCTAAAATTAAAATAAAATCATCCCAGGTAGTGTAGATTCAAGATTGTTCAAATCATGGTCCCCAGAGGTAGCGTGGAGCCACTAGGGGGATCAAGTTTTACAAAGGAATATATAGAAAGCATCTTTCAAAATCTTCTCCTCAAAAACTATCAGGCCAGGAAAGCTCAAATTAAAATGGAAGCTTCCTCAGGTAGGGTAGATTCAAGTTTGTTCAAATCATGGCCCCCGGGGGTAGGATGGGGCCACAATAGGGGGATCAAGTTTAACATAGGAATATATAAAGAAAATCATTAAAATCGTCTTCTCAGAAACAATCAGGGCAGAAAAGCTCAAATTAAAATGGAAGCGTCGTTATGTAGTGTTGATTCAAGTTTGTTGAAACCATGGTCTCCGGGGGTAGGGTTGGCCACAATAGGGGGATCAAGTTTTACAATGGAATTTATAGAGAACATTTTTCAAAATCTTCTCCTCAAAAACTATCAGGCTAGAAAAGCTAAAATTAAAATGGAAGCATCCTCAGGTAGTGTAGATTCTAGTTTGTTCAAATCATGGTCTTTGGAGGTTCTCAGGTAGTGTTGATATAAGTTTGTTTAAACCATGGTCTCCGGTATAGTGGAATTAAAAGACATGAAATCATGACCGATAATCAATATTGAAATGTAAAGTTTGATAAGTTCTGTTAAGCAACATGTACATTTACAGAAACGTTTGCTGATGAACTTCCAGCAGCTTTTTGTGGAATCGCCCAGATTATTAGTACCTCTCTCTTTTTCTTTTCTCGACTTCTTATTTGTCTTCTGTACGATTTAAATACGAATCTAGAGGCGTCTGCTTCTGAAAATGCAATTAAAACTTCATGATTTATTTTTATACCTAGCAAGTGGTAAAATGCCAAGTCTTATGGAGCTATACTCTAAGACCTGACATGGCCTGGCCTGACCTCATTGAAAGCAATGGGCTGAAACGTTAATTTCGAATTTTCAGTCATATGTTCGAATACCACTGGAGGTTTTATAATTTTTAACTTTCCAAATAACATATAAAACTTTTTTTTGCCATTTATTTTGTAAAATTTGAAAATTATTAACCGGAGAAAGTAATTTAATTATTATCCACGATAATATCGCCAGGTGTCCCAAACCACCTGGCTCTGCTTTTAATGATTTTTATTTTATATTTTGTACCACAGTGCATTTTAATCTTAATTTTTATTTACTGTATTTGAATCTGTGTAAACCAGACCATGGCATGAGTCTTGTTTACATTAAAAAGAATTGTAAACCCTGTATCTTGCTTATTACTTTCCATCTGACACTCAAAGGAACTATTGCAAATAACAATAACCTATAGATATGCCAGAAAAGATCATGGGATATTGTAAAGTTTTGTCCTGCAGAAGCAGACAGTTTAGATATTTTTATTCATGAATAATGGTCAAATAAATAATGGCCATTTTTGGTTGAATCGGTAGTAAGCTAATCTGTTTGACGCGGGAGATGGGCACCAAAATGTTTCAGCATATAATTAAGCAAATATCTGCTTTACCGACATGTTAACATTTACTTACAAAATTATTATTTTGCGCTATACTCCTACATTCAGGGCTAAACAGAAGAACACACTCACCAGGAGCAATGTTTTCACAAGATTTTTTTAATTAGTAAATTTTGAATAATCATGTTCAAAACTAAAAGGCGATATAAGGAAAAAACACCCGATTTTAACGTCATTGTGGACAGCATATGTAAGAATTTTACCATCGTAATTATGATCATATACGGAAATGAAGTAGAATAATCTTTTAAAAGGATATGTGCCAATGATTTAAATAGAATAAAGGAAAATATGATGCATCTGAAATTGCAACACGCATATAATGTACATGTATTGAATTGTAAAATTTGTTAAGGAATAAATTCAGTATGATCTGAAACTTTCATCACATTCACTGCTCTCATCACTGCTCTCATCTTTCATAACCTTTTAGAATTATACAGGAAAATGATGATAAAGAATAAGGTAAGTATTTAGTTTTACTTATTTAATTTACAACATTAACTATATTTACAACACAAGGTAAAATAACAAAATAACAAATCTTAGTTATTAAAACCTTCTTAAATATTAAAACACCAGAAATTAAATAAAGTAAAAGTTAAAATAAAGAATACCAAAGATTTTCTATAAAAGATATAAACATTGATGACGTAAGGACTGGAAGTGGAATGACGTTTAAAGATTTAAAAGAATTGTAAACAGATTCAAAAGATAAAAAATCTAAATTTTAGTATATTTTGTTGAGTATGAATAAGAGAATATAGGAACATATGTTAATTTTATGAAATATACGCTATATTAGCTTATGCTTTCGGTTTAGAACAACACTTCCCCGTATATTTCAAAGTTTACACAAATCGATAGTTTTGATCAACGCTTGACCTAAAAAAAAAACCCTGCTGGAATCCCGTGTTACTTTTGATGCAAGATGCCGTTCTGCGCAACCTTTATAAAAGTTGCGAAGGTTTCTAGAGAACTAAGTGAATACCTTTTTGATTGAAGAGAATATATGATACTAGCAGTATTTTTATAAAACTGAGATGTTTTTCCTTTACATGATATGTTTATTGTTTTGTGAAAACCGCGAGGTAGTGTTGTTATATCTCATTTTATATTACAAAAAGTGTCGAATATATACCACTATTTAATTGCAATGATAGCTATTTATTCGCAAATTTATAGGTTTTTTGTTCCGATTTTAAACACAAATTTATTCTTTTGATTTTGTGTTATTACAGTCAATTTAAAAAGCTAAATTGTCCATACGCTTTCTTAATACACCTGCAAAAATAAGCTACCGTAAATTCTTATTGCATTTTGCGTCAAGATAAATGCAAAAAAAAAAACCCAAAACCCAACGTAAATGTAATAATGGGGTTATTACATTTTGCGTTGTTTTTACATTTTACGTTGCTATGTCGTTCATACTTTTAATCTTCCATTCATTTAGTCCTCTACATTTTGTTTTAACAATTTGGTAATCTGTTTAAAAAGTTATTTAACTTAATTTTTTCTTTGCTATAAGTATACACTTATTTTCATCGACATCCAAAATCAATCCGAGAGCTCTTGGGGAAACTTAATCAAACCGGAAGTGCGTATAATATCTAGTAAGGTCAAGGTACCTAGTCACAAAAAGAGGTCAATCGCTACCTCTTGAGAGACAGATGGAAATCAGACACCCTAAGGTCTAGACAAACAAATGTGACAACTTCATATTATCAATAAATTATACTGGGTGAATTTGTGAATGAAAAAGTCATTTAAGTTTTATTTCAAACGCATTTTTTAAGTCTATACATAATTAATTGTATCTCTCTTCCCGACGACTGGAGCTGAGGGTCCGCCATAGTACGCCAGGACTTGGTTTATCCAGTCTAGATAAGACTGTACCCGCGTGTAAACCCCTGGCTGGTAGGCCTCTGCACAGGAGTAGCCCCACGAGACGATTCCCACAATGTTCCACGTACCATCTTTCTTACAAACCATTGGTCCCCCGGAGTCTCCCTGGAAATATAAACGTTATCAAAAATGTTTATGCTAAACATGTCTCAATCTCTTACGGAATATTATCAAAAACACAGATATTCTAAACACGATATTTTGTTTTATATCAAACTTACATAACTTGTTTTTGTTTCTGTTGTATACATATTAAAAAAAATACTAAAATATTTTTACTATAAAGACTTGGCATTCAATGGAGAGGGAGTAAATAGAACACAAATCTGCACTCCTCTTGAATAATCAATTTAATTTCTATAAATATTGTTGAATCATATGTTCTTTGCATTAATTCTCTTAAATAATCCACAATTTCAACATCAAATTTTTTGTTTAAGGCATTCTGTTTTTTTTCGAAGATTTTCATCATTATTTCCTTGAAATGTTACAATTTACAGTAAAAATCAGATGATTTTCTTTTTTAATTATCTTAAATGTTATTTCTTCAAATATTAAAAGAATAACGATCGTTAGTAGAAAACGCATAAAAATCCTTGAAAAAACAAAATTCACCATTCTGTCATGAAATGATGACCCCATTTTCAGAGGATTTCAAAATGAGTGTTCAATAAAATGTACATATTCTAAAAGACAATGTCATCCCGAGGGAAACCAAATCAATGCTGTACGTAAAAAAAAAATCAACAAATGAGTAAAACGCCTAGTAGTCCTATAACCTGACATGACAACAGGCATCGATCAGTGAATTTTTCAATCAGTGTAAAAACCTGATTATCGATAAACATTTTCTTTTGAAGTACTGTGGAATCATTAGATTTCGTGGTGGCTCAATTTTCGTGGAATTCGTGGGTACCTCTCATCCACGAATTAACATCCTTCACGAATTAATAAATTAGGGTAATAAATCATATTTCCTTTGTAGGTTTTAGAGAATACACGAAATTACGTCCCCACGAACCTGTAAAATTTAATAAATCCACGAAATTTAATGATTCTACAGTACTCCACCACTAAAACAGAAACGTTAAATAACATAAAATTACCTCTATTCTATAGAGAAATATTTTGTTGTTTTATTGAATATAAACGTGAATTACAGTATTGAAAAAGATCATCTGATGATATTTTCAACCACCAATATGGAACATGTTGAGTATTGCAGTTCTCAAACAGATCCTTAACAATTGTTTATATATGGGATGTAAAGATACATCAAACTTTGTAAGGCCGAAGAATTGTCCTGGAGCCAAAGTCTTTAAAACTATTAAGAATCATCTCGCTGATTCAGAGAAGAAGAAATATAAAGATTTACTCTACATAATCCTATGTAAAACTTTAACCCCCCCCCCCCCAATGTTGCCCCACCCTACTCCCAGGGGTCACAACTTTGAATTTACATTACCCGAGGATGGTTCCACACAAGTTTCAGCTTTCCTTGCTTATTAGTTTCTGAGAAAAAGATTTTTAAAAATTTAATCTATATTTTCCTATGTAAACTTTGACCCCCATTGTGGCCCCACCCTACCCCCGGGGTCATTTATTTCACAGCTGTGAATCTACACTACCTGAAAATGCTTCCTCACAAATTTCAGCTTTCCTGGCTGATTAGTTTCTGAGAAGATTTTTGAAGATTAACTCTATACATTCTTATGTAAATCTTCAACCCCCCCCCCCATTGTTGCGCCACCCTACCCCCAGGGGTCATGATTTTCACAACTTTAAATCCACAATACTTGAGAATACTTCCATACAAGTTTCAGCTTTCCTGGCTGATTAGGTTTTGAGAAGAAGATTTTAAAGATTTTCTCTATATATCCCTATGTAAAACTTTGACCCCCCAATTGTAGTCCCACCCTACCTCCGCAGGTCATGGTTTTCTCAACTTTGAATCTACACTACCTAAGGATGCTTCCACACATGTACAAGTTTCAGCTATTCTGGCTAATTAGTTTTTGGCAAGAAGATTTTTAAAGATTTACTCTATATAAGACTTTACTCTATGTAAGACTTTAACTCCCCAATTGTGGCCCAACCCTATTCCTGGGGGTGTCATTATTTTCACAACGTGCAATCTACACTACCTACTTCCAAACAAGTTTGGGCATTCCTTGCTGATTAGTATCTGAGATGTGGATTTTTAAAGATTTACTCTATATATTCCTATGTAAAACTTAGACCCTAAATTGTAACTCCACTCTACACTTAGATTTTCACAACTTTGAATCTACAGTACCCAAAGATGCTTCCACACAGGTTTGAGCTTTCCTTGCTGATAAGTTTTTGAGACGATTTCAAAAGATTTACTCTATATATCCATATGTAAAACCTTGACCCCCCCCCCCCATTGTGGACCAACCCTACCCCCGGGGGTCATGATTTTCTCAACTTTGAATCTACACTACCTGAAGATGCTTCCACACAAGTTTCAGCTTTTCTGGCTGATTAGTTTTTGAGAAAAAGATTTTAAATATTTCCCCTTTATATTCCAATGTAAAACTTAAACCCCCGAATTGTGGCCCCACCCTACTCTTGGGGGTGTCATTTTTTTCACAGCTTTGAATCTACACTACTTGAGAATACTTCCACACAAGTTTGAGCTTTCCTTGCTGATAAGTTTTTGACAAGAGGATTTCTAAAGATTAACTCTTTATATTCCTATGTAAAACTTCGACCCTCCATTGTGGCCCCACCCTTCACCAAGGGGTTATCATTTTTAAAACTTTGATTCTTCAGTACCTGAGGATGCTTCTATACAAGAAAAAGATTTTTAAAGATTTACTCTTTATATCCCATTGTAAAACTTCGACCCTCCATTGTCGCCCAACCCTACTCACAGGGGCCATGATTTTCACAATGTGAATGTACATTACCTGAGAATGGTTCCACACAAGTTTCAGCTTTTCTTGCTGATTAGATTTTTGAGGAAAAGAATTTTAAAGATTTACTCTTTATATTCCTATGTAAAACTTAAACCCCCGAATTGTGGCCCCACCCTACTCTTAGGGATGTCATTATTTTTACAACTGTGAATCTACACTACTTGAGGATACTTCCACACAAGTTTGAGCTTTCATTGCTGATAAGTTTCTGAGAAGAGGATTTCTAAAGATTAACTCTATATATTCCTATATTAAATTTCGACCCTAAATTGTGGCCCCACCCTTCACCAATTGCAAGGGCTCATCATTTTTAAAACTTTGATTCTACAGTACCTGATGATGCTTCTATACAAGTATTAGCTTTCCTTGCTGATTAGTTTCTGAGAAAATGATTTTTTTGGTTTACTCTTTATATTCCTATGTAAAACTTCAACCCTCCATTGTTGCCCCACCCTACTCCCAGGGGTCATGATTTTCCCAACTTTGAATCAACATTACCTGAGGATGCTTCCACACAAGTTTCAGCTTTCCTGCCTGATTAGTTTCTGAGAAGAAGATTTTTAAAGATTTACTCTATATATTCCTAAGTAAATCTTCGACCTTCCATTTTGGCCCGACACTATTCCCAGGGGTCATGATTTTCACAACTTTAAATCTACAGTACCTGAGGATGCTTCTATACAAGTTTCAGCTTTCCTGGCTGATTGGTTTTTGAGAAGAAGATTTTTTAAGGTTAACTCTATACATTCCTATTTAAAACTTCCATCCCCCATTGTGACCCAACCCTACCCCCGGGGTCATGATTTCCACAACTTAAAATCAACGGTACCTGAGGATACTTCCACACAAATTTGAGCTTTACTGGCTGATTAGGTTTTGAGAAGAAGATTTTTTAAGATTTACTCTATATATCCCTATGTAAAACTTCAACCCCCATTGTGGCCCCACCCTACCCCCGCGGGTCATTATTTTCTCAACTTTAAATCTACACTACCTGAGGATGCTTTCACACAAGTTTGGGTTTTCCTTGCTGATAAGTTTCTGTGAAGAAGATTTTTAAATATTTACTCTTTATATTCCTTTGTAAAAACTTAAACCCCCCAATTGTGACTCCACCCTACCCCAAGAGGTCATTTTTTTTCACAGCTTTGACTCTACACTACCTGAAAATGCTTCCACACAAGTTTCAGCTTTCCTGGCTGATTAGTTTCAGAAAGGAGATTTTTTTAATGATTTACTCTATATATTCCTATGTAAAACTTCGACCCCCATTGTGGCCCCACCCTCCCCCGGGGGTCATGATTTTCTCATACTTGAATCTACACTTAGTCTAGCTGAAGATAGTTCCACACAATTTTCAATTTCTTTGCCTATTAGTTTTTGAGAAGATTTTTAATGATTCACTCTATATATACCAATGTAAAACTTCGACCCCCATTGTGGCCCCACTCTTCCCTTGGGGGTCATGATTTACTCAACTTTTAATCTAACTACATGAGGATGCTTCCACACAAGTTTCAGCTTTCCTTGCTGATTAGTTTTTGCGAAGACGATTTTTAAAGATTTCCACTTTATATTCCTTTGTAAAACTTAAACCTCCCAATTGTGCCCTCACCCTCTCCCAGGGGTCATTTTTTCACAGCTTTGAATCTACACTTCCTGAAAATGCTTTCACACAAGTTTCAGCTTTCCTTGCTGATGAGTTTCTGAAAGGAGAATTGTAAAGATTTACTCTACATTTTCCTATGTAAAACTTCGACCCCCATTGCAGCCCCACCCTAACCCCGGGGGTCATGATTTTCTCAACTTTGAATGTATACTTAGTCTAGCAGAAGTTACTTCCACACCATTTTTAGCTTTCCTTACTTTTTGGTTTCTGAGAAGATATTTAAAGATTCACTCTATATATCCCTATGTAAAACTTCCACCCCCCACTGTGGCCCAACCCTACCCCTGGGGGTCATGATTTTCACAACTTTGAATCTACATTACCTGAGGATGCTTCCACATAAGTTTCAGCTTTCCTGCCTGATTAGTTTTTGATAAGAACATTTTTAAAGATTTACTCTTTATATTCCAATGTAAAACTTTACACCCCAATTGTGGCCCAACCCTACTCCTTGGGGGGTCATTATTTTCACAACTTTGAACCTACACTACTTGAGGATACTTCCACACAACTTTAACATGACTGCAGGCATCGCCAAGTGAAACCTATTACACGACTGTGGGTATCTCCAAGTGAATCCTTAAATCTTACAGCAGTCAACGCCCATTGAATCCCTAACCACGACTGTATTCATCGCCCAGTGAATCATTTAACACAACTGCGGGCATCATCCAGTGAATCCTTCGACACAACTGCAGTCATTGCCCAGTGAAACCTTTAACACGACTGTAGGCATCGCCCAGTGAATCCTTCAACACGACTGCGGACATCGCCAAATGAATCCTTTAGCACGACTGTAGGCATCGCCCAGTGAATCCTTCACACGACTGTGGGCATCACCCACTGAATCCCTCAACATGACTGTAGGCATCGCTCAGTGAATCTATAGACAGTACTTTGGGCATCACCCAATCAATTCTTTAACACGACTGCAGGCATCACCAACTGAATCCTTCAACACGATTGCGGGAATCGCCCAGTGAAACCTTTAACACTGTAGGCTTCGCCAAGTTAATCCTTTAATACGACTGTAGGTATCTCCAAGTGAATCCTTAAATCTTACAGTGGTCATCGCCCAGTGAATCCCTAACCACGACTGTATTCATTGCCCAGTGAATCATTCAACACAACTGCGGACATCATCCAGTGGATCCTTCAACTCGACTGCAGTCATTGCCAAGTGAATCCCTCAACATGACTGTAGGCATCGCGCAGTGAAACCTTAGACACGACTTTGGGCATCACCCTATCAATTCCTTAACACGACTGCAGGCATCACCAAGTGAATCTTTCAACACGATTGCGGGCATCGCCCAGTGAAACCTTTTACACGACTGTAGGTATCTCCAAATGAATCCTTAAATCTTACAGTAGTCATCGCCCAGTTAATCATTCAACACAACTGCGGGCGTCATCAAGTGAATCCTTCAAAACGACTGCAGTCATTGCCCAGTGAATCCTTCAACTTGACTGTAGGCATCACCCAGTGAATCCTTCACACGACTGCGGGCATCACCAAGTGAATCTTTCAACACGACTGTAGGTATCGCCCAGTGAATCTTTCAACATGACTGAAGGCATCGCCCAGTGAATCCTTCACACGACTGTGAACATCACCAAGTGAATCCTTCAACACGACTGTAGGCATCGCCCAGTGAATCCTTCACACGACTATAAGCATAGCCCAGTGAATCTATCTACACGACTGTAGGCATCGCCCAGTGAATTCTTCAACATGACTGCAGGCATCACCCAGTGAATCCTTCAACACGACTGTAGGCATCGCCCAGTGAATCCTTCAACACGATTGCAGGCATCGCCCAGTGAATCCTTCAACATGACTGTAGGCACCGCTCAATAATTCCTTGAACCTTACATTAGTTATTGATAAGTGAATTCTGACTGTATGCATCGTCGATCGCGAGTGAATCTTTTTACCAGACAGAAGGCATCACCCAGTGTTTCCTTTATCTAACAATAGATATTGCCAAGTGATATTTTTACTGACTGTAGCGATCTCCCAGTGAGTGTCTGAACCTGACAAATGGCATCGCACATGCAGTGATTACTTTAGCCGACAGTAGGCATCTCCAACTGATTCTTTTACTTGACAGTTGACATAGCTATGTAATTACATAACTTGATAGTTTACATCGCCCAGTGATTTCTCAAGATGACAGTTGGCATCGCCTAGCAGTTCCTTCATCGGCTAATGAAATTTTTATCTAAGAGTTAACATCCCTAAGGAAATTCCTTAACTTGAGAGTAGGCAGCGCCTAGCAACTCCTTTGACGTGACAATACCGGTAATAATTGCTCAGTGAATTCGGACTGTAGGCATCGTCAAGTGATTTTTTTAATCAGACAATATACTTCACCCAGTGATTACTCTACCTGACAGGAGGCATTGCTTAGTGATTCCTTTACTTGACAGTTGAAATCGCCCAGTGTATCCTAAACTTGACAGTAGACATCGCACAGTTCTTCCTTTGCATGACGGTAGGCTTTGCGCGAGATTTCTTCCAGAAGATTCCTCTTCCTTACAGTAGACATTGCCCAGTGAATACTTAACATGAGTGTTGACTTCTCCTAATAAATCATTAATCTAACTATTGACATATATTTGCCGAGTGATTTTTTTACCTTACCGTAGGCATTGCCCAAAGATTCCTTTACCTGAAAGTTTACATCACCCAATGGTTCGATAACCTGACAGTAGACATCGCCTAGTGATTGCTTAACATGACAGTAGACATTACTTAGTGATTCCTTTACCTGAGAGCTTACATCGGCCAGCAATTCCTTTCTCTGACAGTACGCACCGCGTAGCGATTCCTTTACCTAACAGTAGACATAGCCCAGTGATTAGTAAGTAATTTACCTGAAAGTTGACATCGGTAAATGAATCCTTTAACTAACGATTGGCATTGCCCATGCAGTGATTCCTCTTCCTGAAAGTAGGCAATGCTATATGATTCCTATACCTGACATTAGGCTTTGTTCAGTGATTCCTTTATTTTAGAGTTGACATCGCCAAATGACTCATTACCTGACAGTAGACATCGCCTATTGATTCCTTTACCTGAAAGTTGACCTTGGTTAATGAATCCTTTACCTAACGATTGACATCGCCCACTTATTCCTATAACTGACAGTAGGTTTCGCCAAGTGATTTTTTACCTAACAGTGGGCATCGCCAAAAGATTCCTTTACCAGAGAGTTTACATCACCCAATGGTTCCTTACCTGACAGCAGACATTGCCCAGTGATTCCTTAATATGAGAGTAGACATCACGTAGTGAATCCTTTACCTAAGAGCTGTAATGCCTTTCTCTGACAGTAGGTAGCGCCTAGGGTTTCCTTTACCGAAAAGTAGGCATAGCCCAGTGATCACTTAACCTGAGAGTTGACCCCAGTTAATGAATCCTTTACTTAACGATTGACATCGCCAAGTGATTCCTCTACCAGACAGAAGGCATTGCTTAGTGTTTCCTTTACTTGACAGTTGAGATCGCCCAGTGAATCCTTAACTAAACATTAGACATCGCACAGTACTTCTTTTGCACGACGATTGGCTTCGCCCAGAGATTTCTTCCAGTAGATTCCTCTACCTTACAGTAGGCATCGCCCAGTGATTCCTTTACCTGAAAGTTGACCTCGGTTAGTGAATCCTTTACCTTACGATTGGCATTGTCCAGTGATTCCTTAAAGAAACAGTAGACATCATGTAGCTATTCCTTTACCTCACAGTAGACATAGCCGAGTGATAACTTTACCTGAAAGTTGGCCTTGGTAATGAATCCTTAACCTAACGATTGACATCGCTCCGTGATTCCTACATCTGACAGTATGCTTTGCCCAGTAATTTTTATCTGACAGTAGACATTGCCCAGTGATTACTTAACCTGAGAGTTGACTGTGCCTAATGAATCCTTAACCTAACAATTGACTTCGCCTGATGACCTGAGAGGTGACATCACCCAGTGAATCCTTTACCTGTCTGTAGGCTTATCCCAGTAAATCCTTTATCTGACAGTATAAGATTGGCCCACTGAAGTTCTACTTGACAATAGGTTTCGCATAGTGATTTTTTTTAACCTGACTGTAGGAATCATAGAGTGATCTTACAGTTTGAATGTTACTATGAACTTTTTAGCTTGACTGTAGGCTTCGGCAGGTAAATTCTTTTCATCTTACACTCGTCCTGTTATTCCATATTGGGATTTTATATCATGCCTAGTTAATCCTTTTAATTGATAATATATTTGATAATCAGCAAAATTTTCTCTATGACATTAGGTTTCAAGGTTCCTGCGAATCAAGTAGGCACCCCTGTCAATCTTTTTACCTGACATGAGTCCACACCCCCATGCTTTCTTCCCGCGCACACCTCTGTGGCTGGAATTGTTCTGTCCATCAAGTAGGAACATACAGCATTTGAAATCAGAGGCACGTCAGCTTTAAGTAAACTTCTTGTCCCTACGCCACCTTCAATAGAATCAAAGTATTGATAAGGAAAGATCAACAACAGCACTTAAAATTCGACTCTTTTATTACCGTCTACTTACAGTCAAATGCATGTCATAACACAGCTAAATTCCATATTAATCTCGTAATAATGTAAATAAATTTATCTCTACAGTGGCAACACATGAAACAACGAATTTCAGTGTTTTTAAAATAACTTCTATTTTCATCTTTGTCATGTTTTTGGTTGCTTTGCTAAATTTAATCATCTATCAGCTTGCCGATGTCGAAGAATGTCGCTGTTACAACGGTCGATGTACTCTATTGTTAAATTGATTTATCTTTGGTCTTGATTTTTTTAAAGGAAGAGATTTCTTCAGTAACGTTTTTATCTAAACGTTCGAATTTTTTGTTACATTCCATCAAATAAATCAAAAATGTATTATTCTTAGCAAAATCAAACAAAAAGCGAATGGTTTAGATAGCTCAATTGTGGAAAAAAAAAGACTGAAAACGAGGTGAGACCAATTTTTAAGCCATATTAAGTTAAATTTATGTTATCCACTCACCACTGTGCCTATTTGAGGTTATGTTTATCACTCACCACTGTGCCTAATTGAGGCTATGTTTATCACTCACCACTGTGCCTAATTCAAGGCAATGTTTATCACTCACATCACTTTTCCTTATTGAAGGCTATGTTTATCACTCATCACTGTGCCTAATTAAAGGCTATGTTTCTCACTCATCACTGTGCCTAATTCAAGGCTATGTTAAGCACTCACCACTGTGCCTAATTGAAGGCTATGTTTAGCACTCACCACTGTGCCTAATTGAAGGCTTTGTTTAGCACTCACCATTGTGCCTAATTGAAGGCTATGTTTATCAATCACCACTGTGCCTAATTGAAGGCTTTGTTTAGCACTCACCACTGTGCCTAATTCAAGGCTATGTTTATCACTCACCACTGTGCCTAATTCATGGCTATGTTTATCATTCCCCACTGCGCCTATTTCAAGGCTATGTTTATCACTCATCACTGTGCTTAATTCAAGGCTATGTTTAGCACTCACCACTGTGCCTAATTCAAGGCTATGTTCAACACTCACCACTGTGCCTAATTCAAGGCTATGTTTAGCACTCACCACTGTGCCTAATTGGAGGCTTTGTTTAGCACTCACCACTGTGCCTAATTCAAGGCTATGTTTATCACTCACCATTGTGCCTAATTGAAGGCAATGTGTAGCACTCACCACTGTGCCTAATTCAAGGCTTTGTTTAGCACTCACCATTGTGCCTAATTCAAGGCTATGTTTATCACTTACCACTGTGCCTAATTGAAGGCTATGTTTATCACTCACCACTGTGCCTAATTCAAGGCTATGTTTATCACTTACCACTGTGCCTAATTGAAGGCTTTGTTTAGCACTCACCACTGTGCCTAATTCAAGGCTATGTTTATCACTCACCACTGTGCCTAATTCATGGCTATGTTTATCATTCCCCACTGCGCCTATTTCAAGGCTATGTTTATCACTCATCACTGTGCTTAATTCAAGGCTATGTTAAGCACTCACCACTGTGCCTAATTCATGGCTTTGTTTAACACTCACCACTGTGCCTAATTGAAGGCTATGTTTCTCACTCACCACTGTGCCTAATTGAAGGCTATGTTTATCACTCACCACTGTGCCTAATTGAAGGCTTTGTTTCTTACTCACCACTGTGCCTCATTCAAGGCTATGTTTCTTACTCACCACTGTGCCTAATTCAAGGCTATGTTTATCACTCACCACTGTGCGCTGCCCCCCAGCCTGTTACTGTACAGATCATGCCGTCATAGCTGTCATTGGCCGACGGCAGACACACGGGGCGGATGAATTCCGTGTAGGCTGGCACGGCGTTTCCCAGCTTTACTATAGCAATGTCGTTATAGTATCGACTAGGACTGTAGTGAGAATGGACGAAGAGGGTGTCAACTTTTTCCAGGATTTCGTGGCCCTCTAGCACGGCACGGTCGTGTTCTCCTACCACAACAGTCCAAGCATACGGGTTTTTGTTTCTGTAAAACCCAATGACAATGAATTTATTCTTAACTATGAACTGACATAAAGAACGTATGGATATGTTATCATTTAATGTTATGTAATCATGCCATATTGCCTATGATGATTGTTTTGTATGATCATTTAGCAACCTTTGACGCGGAGATTGTCACGTGACTATAAAAGGTTAATATACAAGCGTATCGCGACCGCAACGTTCACTTCCCTAGAAGCGATTGAGAGGAATTGCGTGTTTAACAAAGTGGATGCATGCGAGCCATTTTCTCTATACTAGCAACACACACTGGCGAGCGCTCGAGAGCTAAACACGCCTCTGGAAGGTGAATTGCCTTAAAAGAAAGACTTAACATATTAATACTTGTAATTTTTGACCTATCGTGTTAGTCCGACAACTAGTTTTTTGGTGTTATAGGGGCTGTCATCTTAGAAGACAACAGCTTACAAGTACTTGCTTTTCAAAAAGCTTTCCTGACTGAACAAAATGATTCCATAGGAAGCATAGATGAATTAAAAGTATCTTTTAAGAAATATTTTTTTATTTCGCTGCTGGTCATAAATTCAAAAACGGAACGCATAGATTCAATAAACGATGTTTAAGTAATTATCTTATCCAGTGCGTATACACGCATACCACTTGCAATTAACGTTTTCATTATGTTTAATTTGAACGCTTAAAAGCGATAGAAAAAGCAGTTGATTTTTAATTGTATGTTATACTTAGATGCAAAATCAAAGACCTTTTTGTCATGTTCAACCAAAGAAAAGTAATAGGAAAGGTTTTAGTTTTCAAATAAAGCAACGCTGTGCTCTGGAGTATTCTCATGGATCAAACTAGGACTCGTCCACTTACCGGTGCTTAAAATTATGGCGCGAAGTCCTGTCTCTCGCGCTACGGGTGACATCTTCGATGCCTTGAATAAACTCAGCACATGATTAGCCGTAACCAACACGTGTTACTAAGGAAATATGCTGCACTGATATCATTAAAACAATTCAATGAATGTATGGCAACAATTATTGTTACTTAAACGAACAGACATGCTAAAAAGCTAATTTAAGAAGAAGGTTTCAATATTTAATTTTGAATGTATATCGGGATGTAAATGCGGATTGGTTACGTGATCAAATACCATAAAGCTCGAAGAAGATGGAGATTTGATCACGCATTCACCCGTATGTATATCGAATATACGTTAAAATATTATACCTTACAAGTAAAAAATATTATATAACCCTTGTTGCAAATGATAACATTGGTCCATACTTGCTTTTTTGTGATGACCTAGAAAGCCGCTTCGATGAACATGACATAACGAAAAATTAATTCAACAATGTTGCAAATATTTCATTATCATAATAAATAAATATGACAACTTTTGACAAAACAAAACTTTTTTATCATAATTAAGTGAAAAAGTTAAGAAAAAACACTTGCACAATTGAATAAAAAAAAATAAAATTTGAGGAAAAGTACCACTTCCGTTGAAGTCGAAGATCGGTTGGAAATTGAAAACAAAGCGAATGAAAGCTGAGTTAGAGTCTACTTACGCATTTTCATAAGAAATTCTATCATAGAACCAGATTAAAGAGCGTAATGATTTTCCTCGGACACTATAGAGACAAGCTATTCTAATTTCTTTTACGGAATAAAATGGACAGAGAAGCAGAGGGAGTTAAATTTGACCTTGAATGGACTAAACACGAAAGGTCTGTGATATTGCGTTTGCGATTTTGATCGAGACTTCTTATTTACGTCTGAAATGAACTATAACTGATTTTAATTACTTTGCCAAATTGCGATTGTTATTTTCAAGAACGCTCTGTAACGATGTTAATGTGAATCTTAAGCCATGATCATGTATCGGATTTATCCTCGCAATTAATTAATGTTGTACTTCGTAAAATAATGAATAAATAAAACTTCCTATTAAGGAAATACAGGTAATTTGTTTCTCTTTATGCCTAAACTATTTTTCCAATAAGATATTAGGTGTGTTTAGTGTACGATGTAAGTCAGTTAGTTTGATTTGGCGTACTTAGGAAAAGTAGTGATTATACACGCCCTACTTTAACCTTTGGACCCAGGCTGATGTTATGCCGAAATATTAGCTGATTGGGCAAAACTGTTATATAAGATTAAAACCTTTGCCAGGTTTGTTGGACACTTACTCATTGAAGCAGTGGGCGGCAGTGAGGACCCACTGGTCAGCGATCAGGATCCCGCCACACACATGATGTCCATTTGATCTCATCGACACCTACAAGGTAATGTACTCACTAATTATCAATCGACCTGACTTTCTCCCATGAGTTTAACAATCAATCAAATTTAAACAATTTTAATTGCATTTTTGTTTATGACAGATCGGCTGGAAACAATACAAAAATTCACAATGAACTTTCATTGAAAAAAAATCTATGTTAAGGTTGAATGCTACACCAACATTTTATTTTACTGATCGTTATAGTAACATATTATAACAGGACATCGTTGTTTAAAGACGGATATATAGAGTAAATGTTTAAAAATTTTCATCTCAGAGACTAGTCAGCAAGGAAAGCTGAAACTTATGTATAATAATAATCATTCTAAGGTAGTGAAGATTAACCATTGTTAAAATCATGACCACCAGGGGTAGGGTGGGGCCACAATGGGGAGAGGAAGGTTAACTTTTACATATGAACTAGATTTTGACCTGTGCGTGCACGGGTTGACATAGTATATGATATCGGACATTTACGAAATAGATACATCGACACACCGTATATTATTGACATTTGCCTTAATCTTACCAAAAAAAACAGCTTTAAGTCTACAACAATGCTATTAATTTCACTACATTCTGCTGAGTTGGAATAATGTAATCT
The DNA here is from genome assembly GCF_902806645.1 of Magallana gigas. Taxonomy (NCBI): domain Eukaryota; kingdom Metazoa; phylum Mollusca; class Bivalvia; order Ostreida; family Ostreidae; genus Magallana; species Magallana gigas. The sequence goes on from NC_047560.1 coordinate 52,602,602, forward strand.
GTGTCTGCCTACCAATATACCCGTAATGTAGCAGAAAATTGCAAAATCGCTCCAGAACGATTTTGAAGAAAATTAATAAAGTTGCATTGAAAATAAAAGTCAAATTGTTCATAATAAACCATTTTGAAGCTGTAAATACCTCTCTTCGAAAAGTTTAATTCTATAATTGCAGAATTCAACATTTCTTCAACAACGTTTATTACACATCAAGTTGACATTCGAAACTCTCGGGATTTTTTTTATAGTAAATGCACTGTGTTAGAGTTATCTCCCGTATTTTATTACGGGCCGCCGGAAGGCGGTCCGTTATTTGATACACATTTAAATATTGTTACTGCGTTTCTGCGGGATAGTTCCTTTTTTAGTAGAATTATTACTATGCTTATTTTTATGAATTAAAAGGAAATTTGCATGTAGAAATATGTTTTATGCCTTTTAGAAATATCACATATTTTTTGTTTTACTCGTAAATGAAAAGAAGGTCATATGTAGTAGATTGTCATATTTCGCGCGTTTTTATCGAGACTATAATATATTCGGAAAATTCCGGAGTTCTTCATTCTTTTCAAAACGGTATGATGGACATACTAAAGACCTGAAATACTAGAGACCTGAATGTCATTAAATCTTATATAAATGATATATTTGAATTTCTATGTGCCGTGTCAAATAAAATGTCTTTGCGTGTGTATTTATTATATTTCCATGTAAAATGTGGTAGAAATTATCATGAAATGACATTATATCAATTATTTACGCAAGAATATGACAGAAATGGAAATTTGAATTGACTGGAAATTTAAACTAATCCATTTTTATTTTATTATGAGGTCCCTTGAAATCATATAACAAACTAATAACAACAAAAAACCAAAATGGTTTGAAATACATAATCTCTTAGAGAAATTTCAAATGATGAGTTGGACTTTGTATTGGAGAAATGTACAAATCAATGTGTTCTCCATTACTTCATACTTTGGCAATGATCATGCAATTTTGGTTAGAAATGCTTACAGTAACGAAAGCGATTCTTTATGATAATAGTAAAATGTTAAACTTCAAAACAAGTTGCTGAAAGTATATCATACAACAATTTTTTTTGCGGCCCATTTGACGCTTGCGTCAATATGATTTCTTGTTTTTTTTTGATGAACAGAAAAAAAAATCCAATGCAAAGAATGTGGGCGCTTAAGATGCACATTCGGCAGGAATCTGGGCGCACAAGGAGAGTGAAAATTTTATCAATTAATTTTGAATATTTTTCTAATTATAACCGTTATTTGGTTTCTGTTGGATGTGGAATAAGTGGAAAAATATTTGAAATGCAAAAGGTTTTATTATAATATGGGTCTAAATATAGCAACACGATGCAATTCATGCAAAATCCTACTTATTTACAACTGTTTTTAAATGATTTTGTTGTCTCTTGGTCTTCTCTCCACAAATTTTAAACGTGTAAAGATAACATATTTCAACATTAAAAATATCGCTTTTTAAAAAAAGATGGAGAGATGACCCAGAGATGACTAATTATGTACTTTTTCAAATTATTTTTTGAAGGATAAAAAACAAAGTTCATTGATATGACAGTGTTGTTTCAAACAGTACTTTATAGAGCTTATTTTGACAAGTCTCGCATGGCTCAGTGGTTTCGTCCTGGATTAGTGAATACAAACATTCAGTGTTTTGGGTTCAAATCCAACTGGTGGTCTTTTTTAAAATTAAACATTTTTGTTTTAAATGTTTGTTATTTTAACATGATGTTGAATTATAATATACTGGTATATCTTAATTTGTTGATATTGATTTCTAGATCTGCTGTATGAACACTATAAAAAATATTCTTTTCTTATTACTAGTTTTTTAGGATATGCACAATATAACTTCATTAAAATATGTTTGCATTAACATTTCCAACTAGTTATCGGTTTACCTCTCATTGCCATTTTTTGAAAGCTTTGTGAGTTTTTTAATAACCGGAATAGCCATGTACTTCGACTCTCAACATAATATATTTTTGTTGAAACCTGTTCATAGCCTTTCGAGGTTATAGGCATTTAAATCTCAATTGATTCGTGTCGAGGATTCCTGCAAACTAACAATCTTGTGCGCTCACTTTCTTTACACGTATTTGTTTTATCATCTCTGAGTTTATCCTTGCAAATGTGATATTGTGGAAACATAAAATAAAGAGCCCCCCGTGATTTTGCGTGAATGTAATGCGCATGCACAAAATTGTAAGATCGAGAAAAAAATTGATGATTTTCGGAATTTTTTGAGAAATTTTCGTCGATTATTAATTAGCTTGATTGAGAAAAAATAAAAACAAATTGGTAATCTTCAAGTACCAATGATGTTTAGAATATAAAACAAAAGACAGTACTCTTCCGATTAATCGGTATTTAAGCCAAAAAATCGAGTCTATGATTAAATATAGTAGCATAGATATATAAAGGAAATCTTAAGGAAATATTATCAGGAGTGATGATTTTCACAACCTTGAATTTAAACTACATGTACCTGAGGATGCTTTCATATAAGTTTCAGCTTTCCTGCAGGCCAAATGGTTCTCGAGAAGAAAATTTTTAAAGATTTACTCTATATATTATTATGGTAAAATTTGACCCCCCCCCCACCCCCCGTTGTGGCCCAACCCTACCTCCGAGGGCCATGATTCACAACCTTGAATTTATGCCAGCTAAGGGTGCTTCCACACAAGTTTCAACTTTCCTTGCCAAATGGCTCTTGAGAAGAGGATTTATTCTATATATTCATATTTAAAAAGTCGACCCGTCCATTGTGGCCCCACCCTACCCCCAAGGGTCATGATTTTCACAACTTTGAATATACACTCTCAAGGATGCTTCCAAAAAGTTTCAGCTTTCTTGGCTAATTGCTTTCTGAGAAGAAGATTTTTAATGATTTACTCTATATATTCATATGTGAAAAGTCGACTCCCCCCAATGAGGCCCCACCCTACCCCGAAGGTCATGATTTTCACACCTTGAATCTACACTGCCTGAGGATGCTTCCACAGAAGTTTCAGCTTTTCTGGCTTAATAGTTCATGAGTAGAAGATTTTAAAAATTTCTCGAAAATTTTCAATAATTCCTATTTATTGCAAAAAGGGCGTGGTCCTTAATTTTTACAACTTTCAATCCCCTTAGCCTAAGGATGCTTTTTGAAATAGGCCCAGTGGTTCTGGAGAAGATGTTGGAAATGTGAAAAGTTTAGACAGACGGACAGACAGAAAGACGGACGGACAGACGGCCACAGACAAAATGTGATCAGAATATGATCAGGTGAGCCAATAGTAAACATATTCAAAACGTGTGATGACGTTTGACCTGTGCTCATGCGCCGTGATAAGACTGTGTGTACTTACAAAAAATTGAAAGTAGCAGATTATTTATAATTATATGTATTTAAACAATGAAATGCTTTCTCCAGTGATTCATGCTGGATATATTTAAGCATTGAATGTTTATTCTTGGATGGCTTCAGTCCTGTAACACACCAAGCGATACAGACAAATTATGATAATGTGTATGCACCGCTTGGTGTGATACAGGACCGACGATATCCAAAAACATTTCTTGTTCACTAATAAATATTGCTCATGGTATTACAATAATTATATTATTGTCATGATTAATGTTCGTTTGTCATCACATAATCTCTTTTAATCATTAATTGTGTATGAGTGTGTTTTTTCTTCTTTTTAAATGACGGAGTGCACAAAAGGAAATACCTGCCACGGAAACTCTCCTGGCTGAGCTCTCGTCCCGCCCACTATCTTATACTGATGGGTTGTAACAGGTGTGCTTATTCCACACTGACCTCAAGAAGGAAGAGAAATATAATCAATCAACACCACAAACACGTGCATCATAACAAGATTCTCTGATTCTTTAGAAAGAGACATTTACATTGCAATATGAGTCACTCCAAGAAAAATACGCTAATCGCAGCTGGTTGTTTTTAATTCAACAAAGGAAAACGCGACGTCATCATTGTTGTGTCCATATGAGGCATCTGGCAAATTTTACTATCAGCGCATGCATTGCGCCTTGCACTACTTTATTTAATATGCAGTGACAGCTTCATAGGAATCTTTAATTTTATGTAAATTACTAAAATAAACGATATTCTAATAAGTTTTTTAATGTGTTAAAGTATCGATAGTAAAATATCTACACACTTACATGATGATAAAAATCAACTTTTTTCTCCACATGCGTAGGAATATTAACCGGAAGTAAATTCGCCTACTAAAAGTAAAGTTTATTCGTCTTGCTTTATCGGAAACCGACAAAACGGTGGGTTTATCCTATTTATCATCTTTATTTCATGAAACGTGATGATTTCGCACTACAATAATTAAGAGAGCTGGCCAGTGATATATAATATAACGATTTATTTCTTTAAAAGGAGTATGTGTTCTTTATTTCAAAGTATAGTCAAACGATGCGAACTTGACGTTTTCTTCGATGTTTGATTAGAATATTTAATCTGCATGTAATGGACTAGAGCCTTTCCAATTTAAAACAGGTAATCAAAGTTTACAGAACTTACCGAGATGATGCATTACCTTTAAATTTTGAGATCACCTATATGATATTAAAATCATAGTTATTGATCTTATTAACCTTTGCATATCAATGTGTTTGATACAATATCATATGTTGCAATGTTGTATCATAAATCTAAAGAGGATGTTGCAATTCCTACAGTATAAGATCATGAAATAAACTTGAAAATAGTTTCACAGACAAGTGTAGCAGATTTCACACTTTTTGTTGTGAAAAACTACCTCCTTGAAATTTAATCACAGGTACATATAGCAAGGCAGATCAGTAGGCAATAGTCAGCACAGTAATTAGGATACCGGCTCGTGCACTCTGTATCAAACCCCGGCTATTATTAAGGCGTAGAACAGGTACACGCACAACATAACATTATTTTATCCTCATTATGTTGAATCATATGATATCACATGACACAATATAATGAATGTATTGCATGATGGTGAAGGAGATATGACCCCCCCCCCTCCATCATATATACAAAGGACAATGCCGGTGGGAAGTATAATATTTTGGTAGAATAAATCTTCGTATATCCCGCCTGTTGACGGCGAAATACGTATAAAGTTTTAATTGCCCTGACACGTGATCGATAACGCGTTATATCAAATTGTTTTCCCTCAGACTGAAATTTCACACTTTCATTGGTTTAAACATAATATGTGACTGCTGGATATGAATTTTGGAAATCATCGCTTCTTGTGAAATAAATGTCTCACTTGATAGTCCTTGAGGAAATAAAACACTCTGTAGGTTTGTAACATATGATATGACATCGTATTGTGTTATACATTATTGTATTTGATCACATAATACAATATAATAATATTATATAAATAGTGCCTGTTTGGGAGGGTAACAGTTGAAATTGACACCCCGAGAAAACCATTGTCAACCGACGCGAAGCGGAGGTTGACAATGGTTTTCGAGGGGTGTCAATTTCAACTGTTATCCTCCCAAACAGGCACTATTTATTTTGTTATACTGAATGTTTTTTTAAAAATTTTCAAGAAAATTTTACTGCTTTTATATAGGAATAACATGAATTCTACAGCGAACCGTACGCGCATAATTTTCGCGCATGTAACATTTTTTAATGTTACCCGTTGCTAACGCTGAGGGTAATAGTAAATATTATTAACTGCGTCTTAACCAATCAGATTTCAGTATTTAACATGAAAGTATAACAAAGTATGATATTGCATTGTATGATACTGTATCATATTTGATACATAATATGATATTGTATCATATGGTACAATTCAATTTGATACAACACTGTATCATATCAAATGATACAATATCATTTGATAAAGTAAAATATAATATAATACAATAGCATAATCTACATATTGTATCATATGATACAATAATATATATTACAATATCATAGAATACAATTTCATGTGATATGATAATATATCATAAAAACAAACAACATATTATACAATATCGTAAGATACAATATTATATATAACAATATCATATAATACAATTTTATGTGATGTAATTCTATATCATAGAAACCAATGTCATATTAAACAATATTGTATGATACAATATTATAGAATATACAATATTGTATGAAAGAAGATATATTATATATTGCGATATCATATGTAAGAGTATCATGGGATAAAAAAATGAATCAATAATACAATGTAATATTATACAATATTGTATCATAATATACAAGACTATACATAACAATATCATGATACAATATCATATCATAAAATATTTAAAAAAAATTCATACAATATTATATAGTATCATGTAACTTTTTGCAATACAACATATGATATTTTATTATATCATATAAAACAATAGTGTTTCATATCATGCAATATTTTATCAAAGGAATCATGTTATATCATTAAACAACAACCACATCTATCTATCAAGCAGGTTTTAGTGAGGTAGGAGATTTCTTTAGCATCCTTAGTAATGGAGATCAGGCTCTGCATCTGAAGCAACCTCAGCGTTTCATTTATAATATAATTAAATCAACTATGTAAGCTATCATCTAAAAAAACGTGACCTGTTCCAAAAAACTAAACCACATCCAGCACCCGGAACTTATGGCTCAGATTCAGCATTCAAGCCTGTCAGGTGCATCAGTATTATAAGACGCATCACCCATGCAAGTTTGATGAAGTTAGAACCAGTAGTAACTAAGATATAATCATCAGAAGGCACCTGCTCAAAAAACTTTAACCAGCTCTGAAAACCTTAACCTCTTCCAGCATCCGAAACCTATAGCTCAGATTCAGCACTCAAGCCTGTCTGGTGTATCAGTATTATAAGACACACCATCCATGCAAGTTTGGTGATGTTAATACCAGCAGTAACTTAAATATTGCTGTAACCTGCCCCCAAAACCTTAACCTCCTCCAGCATCTGAAATTTAGGACCAAGATTCAACATCCAAGTCTTTCAAGTCCATAAGTAGGTCCAGATGCACCATTCATACAAGTCTGGTGAAGATACGACAAGTAATAGCTTAGATACAGGACCTGCAACAAAAACTTTAACCAGGTCCGGACGCCGACGCCGGGGGTATAGCATAAGCTCCCCTTGACTTCGTCTCGGTGAGCTAAAAAGCTTTAAATCCTTTTTAGATCAGAAAAGCCGGTTAACGGTCGCTACGTTTTTTCTTTGCAATAATTGAAAACCGATGTATTCAAATTATCACCTGTCGATCGCTATAATAAACCTCTCATTACATGGACGTTCGGGAGATATGAAGATTTATTCCCACTGTAAAAGAATAAATCGTTTGCATGTATAAACCGGTAGGTTGCTTTCCAATCAAGGCATTCAGGTTGTGCGTACTTCTCGTTAAATGAACTATACTTTTTAGATATATGTTTGAAAAGAGGAATGAAACTACAATCAATAAACAAGTAAGGATATTTTATTTTAGTTGAAAGAACGTGTTTATTTATACCACGTAAACTTTGATTGACAGCAATTGACACGTCCTGAAAACTACAAAATCTTCGTCCGACTACGGTCATCATGGAATACGAGGTAAAAAGGGACCCTCTAAAGGGAACACATCATCACTTTCTCGATAATTTATAAATAGTTTACTTTCAGTTCATTTTAAAATGAACATACATTTGTCAAATAGCCCCCAAAGGGGCCTCACTTACAAAATGAATTTAGGTTGTAGCAACTCCTGTGATGGACACGCAAAATACATGCTCACAAATTAATAATTCTGTATAATGTAAAAAAAAAAACTTTGATTACTTAGTAGAAAAGTGTGGAAAGCCATCATTATATTTTCCTATTGATTGACCAAAATAGTAAATTTTTGATTTTTCACAAAGTTAAGATTATATAATTATTTAACGAAGTTAGCATCGTTTTTGAAAGTGGGGGCCAGACTGAAAGGTACAATACTACATGTATTTTTTCTCAATATTAATTTCCCTCCTTTCCCTTTAACCTCCACCTTCACACAATGAAAGTGGGGGAACTCAAACTTTATTCAATTTTAAATACCCGAAGAAGGAAAATGTTTGCTTTGAGACAGCAATACGTATTTGTTGTTTATATGTCCATCGGGTTTTGTGGATAAATTAAAGTTTCTATCACCAACAGACTACAAGTTTTGGTCAGTCTTTACATGTAAGTCTTACTAATATCAACTTTGTGTTATCACCTGCATGAACTGTTTTTGTTATATCATGCTAATTTTAATATATCTCAAAATTGTTACAGTATTATTGTTAAATAATAACATTTATGTAAACTTTATGAGATTTCTTATAAGGAGGTTGGCACCTGAACTAATAGTAATATTAATGTCAATCATCCGAAAACCACTTGGATATAAAGATGAGGACCCATGTCACATGCCATTTTTTGGAAATATAGGGCCCCAAACAGAAATGATAAGTTTCCTGAAATTTTTGCTATTTGACATGAAAATTGATAAGTTCAAGATATCAAACAAATATTTATCGTTAGAACTATTATTTAGCTATGATTTTAATAGAAGTAAAATCTAAGTCAAAGTTTAAAAATTCTTGCTTTATTGGTGGCTTCAAATGCCAGTACATACTGAACACAACAACAGATGTAACAAAATTCTGTAGTAACAAAATGTAGTAATGTCATCTTTCCAAAACTTTGCATACAAATAGACTTGCAATTAATGTTTCATTAAAAAGTAAGACATGCAGGGGTCACAATTAAAAAAATTGAGATTTTTTTCTTATGAGTTTTATGAAATATAAGCTAAATATGGCAAAATATATCGATAGAAATTTCAAAATATTGTTTAAATATGTTTTTTAGACCAGAGGTGACCCAAAATGGCCAAAATCCTAAGGAGTGAACCTCTTTAATGTGATTTATTAGTAAGCAGAGTTCCAAAATGACCGCCGTAACATATTTTTTTTCGGTAGCGTAGATTTTAAAAATAAAATAAAGCCCATTTCTTACGATAACAAGAATTAAATCAAAGGCCTGAAGGGCCACAATGGCGTCGAGATAAAGTTAATTTGAAGAGTAAAAACCTAAATAATTTTTTTAACAAGTGAAAAGCTGTCAATGTGACAGCTAACCGGGTTTTCTTATTATATGCGAACTGTAACCATAATCCATGTCAACCCATATCCAGTGAAATAAAGTACCCCTAGCAATATGCACACCTCTGATATATGTATAATTGATCTGCAAAAGAACAACTTCTTATCTTGAAAACTGTAAGAGGAGCTATCCGTACAATGAGGGTACGCTATATGCAATACTTTGCCCAAAAATGACTAAATTTTTTGATTTTTTTTTCATAAAATATCAGTAACCAAAATCCAAGCAATTTTTTTTCATAAATTATCAGTAACCAAACTCCTAGCAATAAGCACACCTCTGATATATGTATAATTGATCTGCAAAAGAAAAATTCCTATCTTGAGAACTGTAGGAGGAGTTATCCGTACAATGAGGGTACCCTATATGCAATATTTTGCCAAAAAATGACCAAGTTCAAAAGCTGGTATTTTTTTCATAAATTATCGAAAATCAAAATTCTAGCAGTATGCATACCTCTGATATATGTATAATTGATCTGCAAAAGAACAACTTCCTATTTTGAAAACTGTAGGAGGACTTATCCGTACAATGAGGGTGACCTATATGCAATATTTTGCCAAAAAATGACCAAGTTCAAAAGCTGGTATTTTTTTCATAAATTATCAGTAACCAAACTCCTAGCAATAAGCACACCTCTGATATATGTATAATTGATCTGCAAAAGAAAAAATCCTATCTTGAGAACTGTAGGAGGAGTTATCCGTACAATGAGGGTACCCTATATGCAACATTTTGCCAAAAAATGACCAAGTTCAAAAGCTGGTATTTTTTTCATAAATTGTCGAAAATCAAAATCTTAGCAGTATGCATACCTCTGATATATGTATAATTGATCTGCAAAAGAACAACTTCCTATTTTGAAAACTGTAGGAGGACTTATCCGTACAATGAGGGTACCCTATATGCAATATTTTGCCCAAAAAAATGACCAAGTTCAAAAGCTGGTATTTTTTTCATAAATTATCGAAAATCAAAAAAAAATAGAAAATGTTATTTATCACATAACTAATAAAATTACAACTCATTACAAATTTGCTCACCTAATTCTTAAAAAGTTTTGAATTTCAATTGAAAATTTAAGTTTATAGAAATATCTTAGGAGTTAAAATTTTTTTAGATTTTTTTTCTCTATTTATATGAAAATAAATATTAAAATTATTATTGTGTTTAATCTTATATATTGTATACTGCTGATAACCACTCTGTCTCTCATTATCAATTTCATCTAAAATTCACAAGGATACAAATGACACGGGCCGAAAAAATCAGGGGTAGATAAAAGAAAGCACCCATTCACGTTGTTTACAGAGTGAAAGTAGTTCACTAGTTGGTTTAAAATAACTTTTGGTTGTAGATGTACTTATCGCTCGATTAAGAAGTTTTGTTTCTACAAGATCAAACATTTGTGCATTGTCAATTTTCGATATGGATACAAAATAATCTATTTTGCAGGCTAGTACATTTCATAATCAAATTGAGTATGTAAGCCCAGCTATCGCATGTGTCTCAGTGCTAGTGTATTCATCCGCTGAAACCGAGACATATTGTTTTCAATAAAATGTGAACATTTTTAAAGACGGCAACCATTTCGAATCTGCAAACTTGTTTTGTTGACGTACAGTTCTGCTCGAAATTGAAGTATGTCATCTATTTTTCTTCAAACACATACGAAAACTTTGCACTCATTTGAGTTGTTTGGCTCCTAAAAATGTAACTTCCGGACGTACGATCCCTAGATGGCTCTCGAGCTTCGCTCGACGCCATAGAAATCATCTGATGATTCTCCGTCTGGTTTTTGTTTTTTTTTTTGGTCTTACGCCGATGTAATTTTTTAGTTATTCCTCTTTAGTAAACAATAATCGTCTGCAAACCAAGATGGCATCCAACCGGGAAAAAAATATGGGGAGGCAGAAACAAGTCGTCATAGAGATGTCAGAGGTTGAATTTTACATGTATAAAACTGGAAGGATGATCGGAATAAATAGCAAAAACTGTGAGGTAACGTTTAAAATACTATACTGAACACCGGAGTAATTCAAAATTTACTGCAAGATCAGAGTCGAATGTGTTGAATAAGACCATAATTAGACTGCTTCTTATCGCCGATAGATTGTTAAAAAAAAATAACACGAATTCAAACGTAAACGTCGGCCATCTTAAGAAGTCATTTGTGGTCAACTACTGTGTACTGTACCAATGACATTTCCTTAATTTTTAAAAATCAACATGTGACATTACTGCCTCGCAGTCATATAACTACAGTATTTAAAGTCTGTGTTTTAGTTTGTGTATTTATATTGTAAAAACCGGCACGTAGCATCGTTTTTGAAAGGGGGGTTCATCCAAAAATTCTTGACAAGCAAAAGAAAAAAGGAAAAGGGTTACTTTCCCAAATCCTGAAAATCAACGGCGGGGGGGGGGGGTGTAGGGGGGGGGGGTATACCTTTATTGCCTTTAACTTCAATTTCACTGATTAATTCCTTGTTTTCATTTCGATTTTTTACATGATCCCATAAAAGTGGTGGGGAGGGGGGACAACTACATGTTAATTCAATTTTTTGGATGTAAATTTAAGAAAAATCTTTGTTGCGCAAAAAAGGGGGGGGGGGCAGCCAGAACGAGTACGGTTCTTGGTAATAAACAATGTAATACTCACCGGCGTGGATTGGCGGAGTCAACTGGAATTTGGGAGGAATACAGCACATCTCCTGGAATCCACAGCCGGTTCGTGCATACGACGATCCAGACAGGCACGAGTTGAAGTAGTAGTTAACGCACGTCCCGCCATAGCTGGTGTGACAAACTGCATGTGGAGAGAGCGTTATATGAGAGGATGAAGTGAGGTTTGGATTTTTATGACAGATTAAAACAATGTAACCAAGGATATGATCGATGCACTAGGAGAGTCAAGATCTACGATCGATGTATTAAAGCAAGAAAATAACTTAGAAAAGAACCAAAATATAAAACTGTGACTGTAAGTAAAAAAAAAAAACGAGGCCCATGGGCTACATTGCTCACCTGAGTAACAATAGGTATGATCAGCTAAATGGAGTCACATGCATACAAACTATCAGGACAATGTACAATGATGCATGAAGATCCTGTATAAATAAAGTCCATTCCCCCTGCATATTCTTAGGTTTATAATCATAAGTCCCTTTTCTGACAGGATGATTTTATACTCATATTACATGTTGAGTATTGCATTTCTCAAAATGTTTATATATGGGATATAAACCTACATGAAACTCTGAACCTTCTTGTGAGGCCGAAGAATTGTCCTGGGGCCAGTTTTAACAATTATAAAGAGTCTTTTGGCTGATAAGTTTCTGGTAAGAAGATTTTTAAAAATTTACTCTACATAATCCTATGTAAAACTTCGACCCCCCCCCCCCCCCATTGTGGCCCCACCCTACTCCCGGGGGTGTCATTATTTTCACAACTTTGAATCTACACTTCCTGAGGATGCTTCCACACAAATTTCAGCTTTCCTGGCTGATTAGTTACTGAGAAGATTTCAAAGGATTTACCCTATATATTCCTATGTAAAACTTCGACACCCCCCTCCGACCCATTGTGCCCCCCTTTCACCGGGGGTCATGATTTTTACAACTTTAAAACTACACTACCTGAGGATGCTGCCACACAAGTTTCAGTTTTACTGGCTGATTAGAATTTGAGGAGAAGATTTTTAAAGATTGACTCTATTAAGTCCTATGTAAAACTTTGATTCCCCATTGTGGCCCCACCCTACCCTCAGGGATCATGATTTTCACAACTTTGAATTAACACTTACTGAGGATGCTCCCACACAAGTTTCAGCTTTCCTGGCTGATAAGTTTCTGAGAAGAAGATTTTTATACTCCCCGCAAACAAAGTTGGTGGGGGTATATAGGAATCACCTTGTCCGTCCGTCTGTCCGTCCGTCTGTCTGTGCAATCGTGTCCGGTCCATATCTTTCTTATGGAGAAACAATGGAAGTGAAGTAAGAACTTATGGAAGTTCTTACTTCACACAAAGATTGCTTATGACCTAAGGGTGTGTCATGACCAAGGTCATTTGGTCAAGGTCACTGGCAGAAAAAATGCAAAATTCTTTTCCAGTCCATATCTTTCTTTCTGGTCTAATAGTTTTTTTTAGAAGATTTTTAAAGATTTTCTCTATATATTACTGTGTAAAACATGATCCCCCATTGTGGCCCTACCGTACCCCCAAGGACCATGATTTGAACAAACTTGAATAAACACTATCTGAGGATGCTTCCATTTTAATTTGAGCTTTTCTGGCCAAATGGTTTTTGAGAGGAAGATTTTTAAAGATTTTCTCTATGTATTACTATGTAAAACTTGACCCCCCCCCCCCCCCTTGTGGCCTCACCGTACCCCCTGGGACCATGATTTGAACAAATTTGAATCTACACTACCTGAGGATGCTTCCATTTTAATTTGAGCTTTTCTAGTCTAATAGTTTTTAGAAGATTTTAAAAGATTTTCTCTATATATTCCTATGTAAAACACGACCCCCCCATACTGTGGCCCTACCCTACCCCCTAGGACCATGGTTTGAACATATTTGAATCTACACTACCTGAGGTTGATTCCATTATATTTTGAGCTTTTCTGGTCTAATAGTTTTTGAGAAGATTTTTAAAGATTTTCTCTATACATTCCTTTCTAAAAATTCATTCCCCAATTGTGGCCCCACCGTACCGCCAAAGACCATGATGTGAACAAATTTGAATCTATACTACCTGAGGATGCTTCCATACAAGATACAGCTTTTCTGGCCTAATAGTTTTTGAGAGGAATTTTTTTTTAAAAAATACCAACAAATTTTCAATAATTCTAAATTATCTCCCCTTTAAAGAGGGCGTTGCCCTTCATTTGAAAAAAACTTGAATCCCCTTTACTCAGTGATGCTTTGTGCCAAGTTTGGTTTAAATCTGCCCAGTGGTTCTGGAGAAGAAGAAAATGTGAAAAGTTTACAACAACGCCGCAAACGCTAACGACAACGACGACAGACAACGGACAAATTTTGATTAGAAAAGCTCACTTGAGCTTTCAGCTCAGATGAGCTAAAAAATGGCGTCCATTACTCATACTGCTCGGACAACGACTGTGAATTTTTTTTTAATCACTATACAATTATGAGAACTAAAACCCAAGAGTTTACTGTGTATGGCCTAAAATCAAGAATTTGAACAGAAATCGATATGCTATTTGTAAAGACAGAAACCAATACCGGCCCTATGGGTCGATTCAATGGTAATTGACAATTGATCCATTGAGTATAATCTGTTGTAGACATCAATATTCCAAACAGTTGCTGTTTCCTCAATCATCATTTTTGGCCATGTTAAGTGGGGTTTTTATTTTAACCTATCACTTATGATTAAAATAAATCATAAAAAATTGTCAGTCATATTAAGCACGCGCAGAAAAGTTTTTGACGGACTTCACAGCTAAAAGATTTCAATCGGTAAGTTACATTTTATCTGTGTTATTGATGAGAAGACATATTAGTTACGAAATGTTGAAAATTTCATATCATTTTATTTCGTAATTTCAAAATTACTCTATTTATCAGGATGAACACTTAGAAAAGCTGGAACTTGTATGGACGGATCCTCAAGTAATGTAGATTCAGGTTTGTTCATATCATTGTCCTCGGGGATAGGGTGGGGCTACAATGGGGGGATGAATTTTTACAAAGGAATTTATAGAGGAAATCTTTAAAATTCTTTTTCTCAAAAACTATATATATTAGGCCAGAAAAGCTCAAATTTGTGTGGGCCTTAATGGAAGGATACAATTTTACATAAGAACATTTTGAGAAAATGTTTTAAAATCTTCTTTTCAAAAAAAATTTGGTTAGAAAAGCTTAAAAGTATATGGATGTTTAAAATCGTCCGGGTATTTTCTTTTTATATAAAGAGCCGTTACGTATATTCTTGACTTTCTTGGGCAGCGCATAACAATCCCCGATTTTTATTGAGCGTTTATTTGTAAAATAACACAACGATGAGTCTTTTTGCGTTATTTTGTTAACTGTTGCTATGGTACTCACCATCCTGTAAAGCCACACCATGTACCAGCAGCAGTAGGACTGCTATCAGTGAGGTCCCGGGCATTGCTGTTGAATTAACACAGATCGATAAGTTCAAAGACGCGCCCCTATCCTACACCTTCACATATAGCTCCAACGTGACATTACAGAGGGCCTGCAAAACGATAAGAAGGACTGTATTATTATTGGTCACACATTTCCCGCACAACCTGTTATCTATAAGAACAAATTTTTGTTGATACTATGACGGATTCTACATGTGCTTCGGAATAGATCAGCGTTTAAAGTAGTTAATTTATTACATTCATCTTATGCCAATAACATGTGAATTAAAGGTTGTTTTTTTTGTGAGAATACTGTCGTGAAATAATTCAATATAGAGGAATAATCGACGTTACCCCCCCCCCCCCCCCATAACAAACCATGGGGGGGGGGTAATGTTGGGTATCTTTTTTTCTATAAAACACATAAAGAGATTTAAAGTTTTTATTTTTTATAAGTAATAATTTTGAAAATATTTTGGCCTTTGTGTTGTGTATTACCTTAACAACACTGAGCCGCCAAATTAGTTCTCTTAAGTACTGGGGCCTTATCAATCCGTCTGTAAAGTTTTAACATCTTAAGTTCTACATGTTCTCCCGTCAAATTTCTTTAAAAAAATATGTTTAGAACATCAAAACCTTTCTCGATCATGCAGCAGACTTTCTAATGGATATTTTATAAGGTTTTTTTATCCAAACAGATTTCAATGTACAACATGTACCAGACGCACAATCCGATTACATATGCCATTTTCCTCCCGCTTAGTTGAGAAAGGTCTATTAAAAGAACTACACCTTAAATAAATTTTTTTTTAGACAGTCAATTAATGTAAGAGATGTTTGTTGAAATCAATGACAAAAGGATGATTTCTAAAATATTGACTTTTGAAACACTGGAATGTCGGGGGGCTACAAATCTGTACTGTCTGGAATCCCGGGGGCGTTTCACAAACCATACTTGGGAATAAGTAATATCTTACGAAAAAAAAATTTTCTAAAGAGGGGAAGCCTCGGCTTTTATATTTCTAAACAACATTTCGAGACCTCTGAGGTTATTCTGCAACAATCACGAACAAGAACTTTATTTCTATCCTACTAACAGCGACGACAATCAGCTGACCGGTTTATCTACAGTATAGAGAGTGGAAGTAGGTCATTTTTCAAGCGAGATGAATCTGATTGGTTGAGACGGCTGTTCCGCGTAACCCCAATGGTTTTGTCAGTAATACCATCGGCATGTTTGTTTACAAGTACATCGATTGCAGACTATCGATCAGAATCGAATGCAGACGATATATTTTTTGATAAATGAAATACACACTTAAATTATTTATGATTTTTTTTTATTAATTATGATTAATTAATTCGATAATTAACCTATTAATTTGTTTTTTTTTATTTGGAACAAGCAGTGAAAATGTGTTGGGGAGGGTCTTGGCACAGCCGCAATTAGCTCTTTGAAATAAACAATAAGGTATTCATGGAGTAATGAAGGGATATTGAACAGTTTGAATCATTTTAAACCAGTTAAAAATATATTGCTGGATAACAATGAAAGTGAAATGAACCAAATTCGCATGACTGACAATATATAAGAAGCCGGTCATTTAGCACCTTAAAATTTTTAGAGTTATCTCCCCTTGTTGAAAAAAAGAAAAATTTTAATTTCGTCAAAATATCTGCGGTAAATTATTAATTTTATTTCATATTCTAATAAAGAGAAAGTTTATGCATGTATTAACGAAGAGAGTTTTACAAATTTAAAGTTACTTTTTACAATATCTTATCAAAACATTTGTTGCCCATTGACTTCAAAGCAAAATTCAAGGTGTATTTAGTTGGACCATAATTAATATTTTGAAAATTCCTTTGGTGGTGTATTTTTATTTGATAACACCTTTAAAATGATATCATGATTAAGAATATCGGACCATGCATTCATCTATAAGGTAAAGGGAATACAAATCGCTCTAAAGGATATTATCTCGTGTTATCAATGTTGTTTTTTTTAATAAAGAGCGAGTTTTTTAAAAGTTATAAACTCATGATCGACTCGAGTTTAGTATTTGTTAAAGATCTGATAATTTACTGATGACGTTCGTGGTATATTGGAGACGAATAATGTCCGCGGCATCTCTTTGATCTCGATAATAACTGCAGTAGAATTTAGAAATAAACTTTACCGTATATATCAATAAGCTTAAGGGCTATATATTATGGATTAACTAGACAAAAACATGCACTCTATCATTAATAAAGATAAATAACAGAAAATCTAGTAGTGACCATGCAATGTTATCAATTGATTCATGCGGCCATATTAAAATATTATAAATATATATACATATAGCAAAATATAGATACTACGATCAATGCATTTTCTCAAATTTAAAAACCGTTTTCAAGGCTAAAGTATAGGTTTCATTACGTAATTCCCTGCCTCCCATCCCCCAGCCTCCCACCCCGATGCTACGTGCATGCTTCCTTAGTTATAACTTAGGCATATCTTAAGTTCTACTTTAGGAAACATCTTAGGAAATCTTTGTGAAACGTGCTCCTGGTCAATAAATCTTACTGAGATGGGTCATTTGTTTTTCTAGAACATATTGTTCAAAAGTATTCACACGATCGCGTCATTTTTTGAACGCGTTTTTCGCCTATTGTACAATTCGGGTTGTCTTTCTTTGCATAATCACCCAAGATATACTAAGAAAGTCAATCTAGGTCATTATCAGTGACGTATTATTATCTATTTTTGTCTGCTTCTTTGTACGAGAGTTGAAGAGAGGGAAATTTAATGGGTCGAAAATCAACTGAGCTTAATCAGAGCTGTAAAGAAAACATCGTAACATTGTTACAGGGTGGTAAAAGCTTTGGTGAAGTTGCATGTTTGTTGGAAATATCTAAATAAACTGTATATAGTGTGTGGAAAATATTTAGAATACACAGTACTGGCGTGCGACCAGTTCTCGCCGAGTATCATTTCTCGCCAGTACATTGTGACGTCATTTTTCGTCTATAATTTTATGTGTTGATAAAATGACGTCACAATGTACTGGCGAGAAATGGTACTCGGCGAGAACTGGTCGCACGCCAACCAGTAGACATATAACGACTAAACACAGGAGTGGACACAGAAAATTAGTGGATGAGCGTGCAGCACGGAGACTTGTTAGACAGACTCGGGTGGATAGGAAACGGTTTTTATCAGATGTGACAAGTAAGTGTAACGAGAACAACAATGCCAATGTGTCATCAAAAGCAATCTGGCGTAGTCTAAAACGTTACAGAATGATTACAGAAGATAAATAAGAAAATACCTATCCGGGTGGCAAATCGTGAGAAACTAGGGCGTTTGGTGTATAATAAAAGAACTTGGACCGTTATAAATGACTGGAAAAAAGTAATTTTCTCTGATGAAAGTCAAATTGTCATTGGAAATGACTGTGGGGTTTACCACAGGGGCTCGTCACGAAATTTTTCCAACCTTTTATATATATCACCTCTATAAAACACACGTGTATTTTATAGTATAGAGGTGATATATATAAAAGGTTGGAAAAATTTCGTGACGAGCCCCTGTGGGTTTACATATGGAAAAGGAGTGACGATTGCTGGCTGCCAGACTAATTTTGGGATGTGTATTGAAACCCAAAGCGGTAGAGGGGGCGTTTCAAAACAAATAATCTGGACATTTTTTCATATAAGAGAATGAACGTAGTTTGAGCACAAAGGTATTTATGATTATCGAAATATCAAGCGAAAAGTAGTGGAAGCAGAAACTCGTAACAGAGTATACTCAGTCTAGATACTGATAGTAATAACCTGTGGCCTGTGGTAGCAAGACATTTCCCCGATAATTACTATTTATTTACGGATGATAATTATAGTCTGTCTCAGGTTATTGCTTCCATCACTTGTTGATGATTTTTAATAAAAATATACATACCTGTAAAAGAAATACAGTTGAAATCGATGAAAGGGAATATATCCAAGATATCTTCATTGAACAATTAATCATTTTTCACTATGATGGAAATTGTTTACATCTTTTCTCCATTCGGAAGTACTCGGGATACCTCGCGCAATTTTTCAACGTTATCGTCCGGGCTTATTAATGGCTGATGCTATGCAAAATTCCCGTAGACTTTTTATTTTGGGGCTGGCTGCCAGACTAATTTTGGGATGCGTATTGAAACCTGAAGCGGTAGAGGGCCGGGGGCGTTTCAAAACAGATAATCTGGACATTTTTCAATTTAGTGGATGAACGTAGTTTGAGCACAAAGGTATTTATGATAATCGAAATATCAAGCAAAAGTGGTGGAAGCAAAAACTCGGGACAGACTCTGTCATCATTGATAATACACCTGTTCATCGGTCTCATCTTTCCTGCAGTCCAACAATGACTTACAAAAGTAACAACAACATCCCAACGCTGGAGTGGCAGCACAGTCCCCCGATTTAAACCCCATAGTCTAAAATGTTTGGTTAGTAATTCAAAGAAAACTTCAAAGACATTGTTTGTCCAAAGATATTTATGCAGCACATTTCGACAATTTTTGATAAAAATACACAGACCTGTGAAAGAAGTGTAATTGAAATAGTTCAAAGGGATAATTTCCAAGATAGTTTCATTGACACATTATCATCTTTTACTCGGAAACGTTATCATCCGGGCTTGATGCAATACAAAATCCCCGTAGACATCACATTTTTTAGCATTGTATTATCTATTGTTTATAAATTTCAAGCAATTAAGGCAAATGTGAATCCAGGATATCTTGGGACAGAGTATTGCCTGTCACAAGTTATAGACCCGTTCACGGTTATTACAGTACTGCTCTTTTGCAGGGCAAAATGACATAGATTGGTGAGAATTACGTCGTTTAATTATCTACCTACTGAAACTTCGGAAAAGTATAATATAAATTTGCCCTGCAAGAGAGCAGTACCGCAGTTATCATGAAAGCCTTAGGTTCTATTGCTTCCATCATTTTTTGATGATTTTTAGTTAAAATTAACAAATACCTGTCTATGAAGTACTATTCAAATCGATAAAAGATTATAAAAAAAATAATAATAATAAATACAAGGTTTCTTCATTGATAAATCATCTGTTTTTATCCGGAAAATTTCAACAAAATCAAACATCGTGCGGAGATTCAAAAATGGGAAATGTTAACATCTTTTCTCTACTCGGAATTACTCGGGATACCTCGCACAATTGTAACGTCATAAGTTTGGTACTTTCACGTCTTTTGCAATGCAAAATACCCGTAGACTTTTTTTCTTCTGTTTATTAAATCCTGAAGCGGTAGAGAGGGCGTTTCAACACAGGTTATCTGGACATTTTTTATGATTATCGAAATATTACGCAAAAAGTGGTGAAAGCAGTCTTGGAAATCATGGTTGGGGGAAATTATCAATCATTTTAAACCAACGATTTTACTAGAAGATAGTTTTGAGGACTGAAATAAATTTAAAAAAAATTAATTCCAGATGGACGAATTATTCACGTTTTTTTACTTGTACCTATTTGTAAGTGGCACATTGGCTCCAATAAGGTATTTTACATTTTGATTTACACAACGGAAATGCGAAGGATTATAAGAAAGTAAAAATACGTGTGGTTTTACCAAACATCAAACATGGGTAGAAGCCAATATCATGCCAAATGTCAAGATGTAGTATTTCCTTTTTTTATCTGTGCTTTCCGCGTCACGAGGCGAAAGAAAGTGTTGGACAAAACAATATTTTTTCTTTTGAGTTTTGATTGATATCACCTTTAAATTACAGTTAATCGAAATTTTTCAAAACTGACTTTTTATTTGAGAAATAAAATATGTTGAAATCGTGTAAAATTCGATAGTAAATAAACTTTTGCTATACACACTATGATTTGCGTCAATTTTGAATGACAGTGAAAACACAAGCGTTTGTCTACTTATAGAAGTTATCTGTAAATTACAATGATGAGCTCCATCTTGTTACAGAGACACATATTTTTATTTGTTTATTTTTCTGTCAGGAAAGTAATGCCTTTTCATGAATATTGATGAAGGAAGAGCGAAACCGACCCCATTGCGCATGTCCGCGGGAAATTGGGTGGCCGATATTGATTGCCTAATGACATATTTGTCTTGATTTTGAATATGCCTAAGAGTTGTTAATTTTAATCATATACATGTATATTTTTCCTTATCTTAATCCTTTAGAATTTAATTTTTAAAAAAAACTGCATTGATGGATATTTAGAAGAGCGGGCAGGAAAGAAAAAACTAAACTGAAATGGATAATATACACATGTACATGGCCTTAATCCGGTTTGTTGCAGCTGACTTAAAAAAAAATTTTTATTCTACGTGTATTTATTTCAAAACAGTGAATAAGTATTTAGTATATCTCTCTCTAAATTGGGTTCTTTAGGTCAATTTTCAATATACTTTCTATAACTGTCGCAAATAAGAATTACAGATAAAAAAAAACGATCTGGAGGGGGCATCCGCATCAAACTTTCCCGTTTTATGCATGCATCATTTATCCATACAGTATAACAATCGCAACTTCCCGAGAAGTTGCGATTGACAGTATATAGACGTAGAATACATTTATCTGTTCATTAATGTTTAAGGTGTTCAACCAATCTGCCGTGGTATGAAATTGTATGAATTCAAATTAAAACACGCTAGGTTATGCATTATTATCCATTTGCATGCATATTTCAATCCAAAGTTGTCAGCTTCAAAGTAGCTGGTCAAATGCCCTACACTTTCTGCCATGATGTCAATTAGTCAATCCGTTTTTAGGCACCCCCGGAAAATTCTTTCCATTAAATAAATACTAAAATCATATTAATTGTTCCATTTTACTTATTAACTTTCTGTATTAATCGAAGTCCCATCCAAGGTATCTGCCCGCGATGCATGATGAACTCGTCCTACACTTTTCGTTAATTAGTCAATCCGCGTTCTTGGTTACCCCGTTCTGTAAAGTTCTATTCCATTCTCTCTCCAGAGGTCGTGATTCACAAGCGAATAAGCATCAAAACTAAAAACGCCAACTAAAGAAAAGAATTGATTTATTTCATTTAATATTAACATTTTCCAGTGCCTTTGCCTGTGATAACACTACGTATTGATTTTGTACAATATAGCCTATATTTATATATTCAAATGAATCAAAATTGAGGCGCCAGCGGGGTTTGCTTAATTGTATATAAATATTTAGGCCTAATTGTACGATGGGCGTGATCAAATCTATCGTAAAGCCCTTCGGGCGTTATTGGATTTGATTACTCCCCGACCGAAATTATCACTTCATAATTCTCAAAGAATGATTCCTTATTCCTTAATTCAACATTTGTCAAATCTAACTTTTATATATTCTCTAAATAGGGTCACAGTAAATATATTCACTCTATACTTAATCATTCAATATTATTTCATTGCAAGTATGTATTTTGATCGAGACTGTTCCTGACTTGGATCCGCCAAAGCGTGTCCACCACCTTACTCTCATTTTTGCTATTTCGGGCTTGTTTATCGAAAATGAAAGTAGGTTTCTGATAAATTTCACAATTATAACTTATCAGATAAAACTCAATTATACCTTTCGGACATCATCTCACATGTGTTGAAATACCAAAGGCAAGTACTCTGGTGCAGGCATTTTGCAATTTACTTGCATAATCTTCTTCTCTATTCCCACACGTGAGGAAAAAACTGGTTGCATGGTTATCATCCCTGCGAATGTGTTCGGAATGTTTTCTTTTTCGTTGCTAAGTACATAATAAATCCAGAGGTGCTCGGATGAAAGTTCTGGAGACTTCACCGAGATTTGTTCAGTTCCTGTGAAATTTCGAGCGGAAGTATAAGTGTTCGGATAATATTCTCAAAATACGTAAGTAATAGTCGTTTTCATATCATATCCTATTGTGATTTATGTTAAAACATGAAAATCGTGTTGGATGTATGTTTTATTTCACCATCTAGCGGTTATTTAAATTAAACGATGATATTCAGAACAGAGTTATCGTTCGTGTTCAACCACGTGTAGAGTGGTTGAAAATATAAACATTGGTTGCTTAATAAAATCATAGCCATGTTTGATGCTTGTAGTGTGCAAAACCATGTTTTTAAAAAAAATAATGCGTTTCTGTTTTGTATAAAAACTTAGTATATCGAGCCAAGGAACATTCTGCATAAAATAGTATAGTCTGTTTCACTATTGATGCTATTAGTAGGTCAGGCGCGGATAAAAAATAAACCCTTAGGGGGATCTCTAATAAGCATAATAATTGTTGCAACTGCAGAAAAAACTATTTTTTTGTATTGTCACTGACACATTCATTTCTAGAACACATTTTATCCACCAATTAATGAAGATCAAGTTTAAAATCAATAAACGTCTAGATTTTTTTATTTGACTACAAGTACCTAGATTCTATGAAAAAGACTATGAACACGAGGAACAATTTTTACTGCAAAACTGAAAGGATCAAATAAAACCACATGGTCTAAAATATAAATGACAATAACATTCGCAGGGGTGGTTATGATTTCCATGAAGCCGTAAACCAGAATTGTGAAATTCATGGCTCCTGGGTCAGGGGTCCTGGCTCTAGGGTGGGGCCAATATGGCCATATAGTAAAAATGTATTTAATCTTAGAAAATATTCTTCTCTACTCCCATATATATTTGTTAAAAACTAAATGCATGATTATGAAATTGTGAAACTCGTGGCCCCAAGGTCAGGGGTTCTGGCTCTAAGGTGGGGCAAATATGGCCATATAGTTAAATGTATCAAATCTTAGAAAATCTTCTTCTCTACTCCCATTTATATTTGTTAAAAACTAAATGCATGATTATAATGTCCATGAAGCCCTCTACCAAAATTATGAAATTCATGGCCCCTGGGTTAGGGGTTCTGGCTTTGGGGTGGGACCAATATGGCAATATAGTTAAATGTATTGAAATTTTAGAAAATATTCTACTCCCATATATATTTGTTAAAAACTAAATGCATGATTACGTTGTCCATGAAGCCGTCAACCAAAATTGTGAAATTCATGGCCCCTGTGTCACGAGTTCGGGCTATAGGGTGGGGGCCAATATGGCCATATAGTAAAAATGTATTAAATCTTCGAAAATCTTCTTCTCTGCTCCCATATATATTTGTTAAACACTGGATACATGATAATGATGTCCATGAAGCCGTAAACCAGAATTGTGAAATTCATTACCTCTGTGTCAGGGGTTCAGGCTCTAGGGTGGGGCCAATATGGCCATATAGTAAAAATGTAAATATCTATAAAAAATCTTCTTCTCTTCTCCCTATATATTTGTTAAAACTAAATACATTATTATGATGTCCATTAAGCTCTCTACCAAAATTGTGATATTCATAACCCCTGTGTCACGGGTTCGGGCTCTAGGGTGGGGCCAATATGGCCATATAGTAAAAATGTATTTAATCTTAGAAAATCTTCTTCTTTACTCTTATATATATTTGTTAAAAACTAAATGCATGATTATGATGTCCATGAAGCCGTCAACCAAAATTGTGAAATTCATGACCCCTGTGTCAGGGGTTCTAGGGTGGGGCCAATATGGCCATATTATTAAGTAAAAGTGTATTAAATCTTTAAAAATCTTCCTCTTACTCCCACACACATGGCAAAAAACTGAATACATGGTTATGATGTCCACCATCTCCTCTACCAAAATTGTGAAATTCATGGCCCCTGGGTCAGGGGTTCAGGACATGGGGAGGGGGGGGCAATATAGTGTTAATGCATATAATGTTTAAAACCTTCTCTATTCTCGCACATCTGTATGAAAAACTGATTTCATAATTATGTTTACCAGGAAGTCCTCTACTAAAATTTTAAATTTCATGTCCCCTGGAGTATGGGTTTTGACTCTAGGGCAGGGCCAAAATAGATGTATAGGTGTTAATGCATAAAATGTTTAAAAATTATCTTCTTTACTCCCACACACCTGAAAGGAAAACTGAATTCATGATTATGACAGCCAAATCTTTAAGTTTTTTACCCAAATTTTTAGGTTTCATAGTTCTTTTTGAAAGATTTCAGGCAGGGAGGTGGTCATTATTACAAATTTATAATTTTTCTTCTCTGGAATGAAACCTAATTAAATGCATATATGAGACTCCTTGACAAGTTTGTATATGGGTTATATGCTACTTAGGCGACCGTTAAGGTCAATTGGCCTCTTGTAATTATTAAGTGTTGGACCACCCACAGCCACCATGACAACCGGACCACCGACAGCCACCATGACAGCTGCCATGACAACAAGAATCCCCCGACCACCATGACAGCCGGAACACCCACAATTACCATGACAATCAGAATTCCTACAGCCACCATGACAACTGGAACACCCACAGCCACCATGACAACCGGAATCCCAACAGCCACCATGACTGCTGGACCACCCACAGCCACCATGAAAGCTGGACCACCCACAGCCGCCATGACAACCAGAATCCCTACAGCCACCATTACAGCTGGACCACCCACAGCCTCAATTAAAACCAGAACCCCCACCAGCCACCATGACAGCTTGACCACCCACAGCCACCATTACAGCTGGACCACCCACAGCCAACATGACAGCTGGACCACCCACAGCCACCATGACAACTTGACCACCCTCAGCCACCATGACAGCTGGACCACCCACAGCCACCATGACAACTTGACCACCCACAGCCACCATGACAACTTGACCACCCACAGCCACCATGACAGCTGGACCACCCTCAGCCACCATGACAGCTGGACCACCCACAGCCACCATGACAACTTGACCACCCACAGCCACCATGACAGCTGGACCACCCACAGCCACCATGACAACTGGACCACCCACAGCCACCATGACAGCTGAAAACTAAAATTAAATGCATGATTACGTTGTCCATGAAGCCGTCAACCAAAATTGGGAAATTCATGGCCCCTGTGTCACGGGTTTGGGCTATAGGGTGGGGCCAATATGGCCATATAGTAAAAATGTATTAAATGTACGAAAATCTTCTTCTCTGCTCCCATATATATTTGTTAAAAACTGAATACATGATAAATAATGATGTCCATGAAGCCGTCAACCAAAATTGTGAAATTCATGGCTCCTGTGTCCCGGGTTCGGGCTATAGGGTGGGGCCAATATGACCATAAAGTAAAAATTTATTAAATCTTAGAAAATCTTCTTTATTTGTTAAAAACTGAATACATTTTAATGATGTCCATGAACATCATCCCCACAGCCACCATGACAGCCGGAGCACCCACAATTACCATGACAACCAGAATCCCTACAGCCACCATGACAACTGGAACACCCACAGCCAACATGACAAGCAGAATCCCTATAGCCACCATGACATCTGGAACACCCACAGCAACCATGACAGCTGGCCAGCTACAACCACTATGACACCTGGATCACCCACAGCTACCATGACTACCAGAATCCCCATAGCCACCATGACAGCTGGACCACCCACAGCCACCATGACAGCTGGACCACCAACAGCTGCCATAACAACCAGAAGCCCCACAGCCACCATAACAGCTTTAACACCCACCTCCAACATGACAACCAGAATCCCTACAGCCACCATGACAACTGGACCACCCACAGCCACCATGACAGCTGGACCACCAACAGCCGCCATGACAACCAGAATCCCCACAGCCACCGTGACAGCTTGACCACCGACCTCCAACATGACAACCAGAATATATATAGAGTTGAGTTATTAACTTCTGTGGGGATATACAATAAAGTCAGACATGTCTTTGATGTAAATGGGTACTACTAGTATACCATTGTTGGAGAGACTCTGATATGCAAAAAAAGAATGGTTAGCTGGAACCAGAGGATTATCCAACAGTTGGACATCAGCTGCAGTTTCCATGCATCCTTACTTACTTTTATGCTTGTGACCTTAAAATTATTCACATTTTTAGACAGCATGGGATCGGCAATAGTGCCAGCCAGATAAGAGCCAAAATTCAGGAGCAGCACAGTGAAGTCTGGTAACAGAAATGCATCCAGTACATGACAGACTGCCAAGGATTTTCACTTGCAGCTGCAATTGTTCTAATCTTGCTACCAATACATGAAGAGCCACCCACCCTAGCTCCTGTATCACAGTATTGCTGGCTGATGCAAGTGTATGCCCAGGATGTGATGCAGCAGATTAAAGAAGTAAAATCATACATCGCCTCCCTGCTTTGAAACATTCGGAAAATAAATTCCCCCAAGAATGTCGTTTAAAAACTGGCAGGCGAACGTTCAAAGACAGCTATGTGGACCACCAATGTTGGGAATGTATGGTCAAGTAATTTTGTCTGTACTTACAACTGGTGAAGACTTTGGATTGAGTCCAATGATTCATGGGTTGATCAGACGTTATTAAGAGGCAGAGGTTCCATCCCTCATCTCCTCTATGTTGAATGAGACTGCTGTGTGAATAATTAACTTAGAAAAATGTTTCCGGACTGGCCGGAGCTGTCAATATGGTTGGACATCTGGCACTTAATAAGACGTTTGTCTGTTGGCTACGCAACAGATGCCAATGCACTGTATGCCACTTTTATGTCTCGGCTGAACCATTGCATATACAAATGGGATCTCGAAGATGTAGAAGCTTTGATAGCTGCGAAGAAGTATAAGTTGGAAGCAATGCATGTCAAAAACCAGACGGATGATGTTTTTTGCCACATCAAGAGCAGTGAATTGGCCATGCGCTGTAGGAGAACGACTCGAGGTGTTGAGGAGACCACCCGCCTCATCTCCCAGTTGATCCAGTCTCTAGATGGTGACAAAGGGCGAGACACCCAAGGAGTGCCCCTTATCAACAGTGAGCGGATGGCAGAGATCTGGAAACAGTAGCAGAAGCATGTGCAATGTATCCAGGATCCTCCCAATGTCCAGTTGTACACTCAAACTGGTGTAAGCAAGAAAGGAGGAGGCCCCCTTCCTGTATATCGTTGTGCGAGGGGATCAACATCTTTGGAATGTTTCCATCTGCACTTGGCTAGGTTCATCCCAGGTAATAATCTTCCAATGTTATCATCACTTAGATTTATTTAAAAGTAACATTACAAGTTAATATTGTAAATAAATGTATTTTTAAGTTTTTTAGGTACGCTTGCAAATGCCACCCTGTTTCAAGCATATCTGTTAGATAGCCTTAACAGGTGGAATCAAGACAGAGGATCAGCTGCCACTACAACTTCACCTTCTGAACCACAAACATACAGTGGTCCTCTCTACCATACTGCAAACTCTCGTGGAGAAACTTCTTTGGGAAAAAGATGGTTCTATCATATGCTGCCCGTAACAAACACTGTAAACGTATTATATTTTGCGTGTATGATATTTGGCGGAAAACAGTTTTTGAACAAGTTTGTGTGGATTTAAATTAGCGTATTCTTGAATGTGACTATTCTTGTACATATATTCATTTCATTTAGCTATGTCCTTGAATTAAGCGGAAGCCACATTCCGCCAAAAACGCCAAAAAGAATACACAGCCAAATGTAATACGTTTACAGTATACTGGTAAGCAGCACAATTTAGTACTCTGGCTTTATTGCCCAAGTAAATGAAATTATGAAAATCATATTTCTTTTCTCATTTTAAATGAGACAAAAAATCAAGACCCCAACACTTAAAGAAATGTTGTTGTTGAGTTTTATATTTTTTAATTTTCATTTTAATTTTTAATTTAATTCTCAAAATAATGATATTTTCACATACTACAGAAAGATAATTCTTTATTTTTATGTTAAGGTGAACTCCTTGGAGTAGAATATCTCTATACAACCAGACAGGGAAGGTGCTGCAAGATGTTGAAGATTTCATTGATTTCACGATTCCACCTTTAGAAGCCCCTCCCCCATCTTCTACAGAGCAGCACTCCTCAGCCTCACTGACAGTCCAGAGGCAGCCAAAACCTATCCTCCACATACCTACAGTAGAGGAATAAAGACAAGCTGCTACATTGTATGTCAGGTATGTTTCTTTCTCTCTTAGATTGATACCAACTGACACAAACACCCACTGTTTGTCTAACTTTTGTCTTTTATTTATATTCAATTTAAATTTGACCAATTCTCTCTCTCTCTCTCTCTCTCTCTCTGTTTTTAACCGGGTTTTTTAACCAAAAAACTTCTGGTTATTAAAATGGCAGGGGGGTGGGTGGGTGTGCGGCTGCCAAAAGCGTACCCTTATTGTACGGATAACTCCTCCTACAGTTTTCAAGATAGGAAGTTATTCTTTTGCAGATCAATTGTACATATATCAGAGGTGTGCATATTTTTAGGATTATGATTTCTAATAATTTATGAAAAAAAAAACACTTTTTGAACTTAGTTAATTTTTGGCAAAATATTGCATGCAGGGTACCCTTGTTGTATGGATAACTCCTCCTACAGTTTTCAAGATAGGACGTTGTTCTTTTGCAGATCAATTGTACATACATCAGAGGTGTGCTTATTTCTAGTATTTTGATTTCTGATAAGTGAACTTTACTGCCCTGTGTGGTAAGTTCCATTTATCGAAGAAGAATGCACATCTGGTGGCAAGCGAGATAACTCTCCCAACTGTAATAATCCTGCTTCACCCAATCCTTGTGAGCACATAGCATCTTCCTCTTTTTCATCAAGACAACAAAAGGAACGGCAGTACCAAGCACCCAGAGACAATTTTTCACAGGATCTGTATATTATAATTCGGTATTGTCTGTATCATTTATGCAAATCGTAAGTATCCATTATGGTGGTTCGTTTAGACAGATTGGGCATCTAAATCTTACCCCAAAGCATCCGATGGCGTTGGATGTTTGTAACATTCATGAAGGATGCCGTGATGCTTGGCATCCAATTGGAAGCCAGTCCCATCTAACGGGCACAGCAATAGTTAATATCATACTTATAATCGTTTTATAAAATATTCAAGTCAAGTTAACATTTTATAATATTATATAATCTGTAACAATGAGTTTATCACTATTATCAGTCAATTACTAACTGTCTCGTTTAATTTTATCTGGCATTATTGAATCACATATCTATTTTTAGAACACCCTGATATTCGCATGATTTATAAGTCCACTATAATGTACTTCTTATCCCAAAGGGTCATCATGTTGAGAGCTGTGAAGTCAAGGGCAAGTAAGGCAAAATCACCTTATATGCGGTCCAGAGATGTTGCCGGGGTCCAACCAGGGGCCCCCCTTCTCGGTCATTAAGTACCTACTGTCACCCCTCCCCAGACGGCATCCTTGGACCAAGCTACCAACACCCAAGCTTCTCTTGACCCAGGTACGGATGTATTTCCTAAATACCGCACCATTGTGTAGAGTCACTGACGCCTTAGGCTCTCACTTACCAGTAGATATAAGGCAAGCTATTTACAGCAATGAATTTATTCATCTACATAAGCTATTGCCTACCAAAGCTAGCGAATAGCCTCAGCAACAATTGACGTTAGTTAATGGTGAAATAGTTATTAAGCCGAAACATAAGGAAGCTAAGATCACCAATGTTGAAACTTGGACCAATACATTCCTCAACTTTACCAGTGTTTTCATGGCCAAATTCCCTGACCAAATCCAACAGCTCCTTAATATATAAACATTGTCCGTACTGCAGCTTCTAGGTCCTCCAGGAGCAGCTGGATGGATTAAAACATCCAGTTTAGGCTTAAGCGCTCCCGCAACCTGTTACTCCCTTGGGACACTGTAGACGCAGAACGCTGGCTGTTGTATGTGGTCCAGTCCCCACAAATGCAAGCAAATCCCACTCAGAAGTCTCTTAAATGCTTTGACTACAATTACAAGGGAACTTGCCTAAGACCCTATTGTTCATACCAGCACAGTTGCATTAGGTACAGTAACCCCCACCCAGTTCAATCTTGTAAATATTCGCCCCAGCTATCAAACTCGCCCTACCGTTACAAAAAACCCAGACCCAACCCCCAACCACTACTTGCCCCTGTACGTCATCAAAGGGCACAACACAATTTTCTTCCCAGACCTGTGGGACTTAGCGCCTACACCGGTTAAACCTGGTGTATTGCAAGACATGTTAAAACTATATCCTGATCGTAACATAGCTAGGGAACTCATTCAGGGATTTAATTTTGACTTTAGCATTCATTACACAGGCATTAGATCCTCAATTATTAAAAAAAAACCATGTTATCTTGCAGATTCCCTTGCAGACCAGTTACACCAAAAAATATTTCAAGAAGTTCAGTTGGGTCGTATTGCTGGCCCTTTCAAAAATATTCAAAAAATATTTCAAACCTTTGCTGCAGTCCAATCGGGGTAGTACCAAAAAAACAGGGGGGTTGGCGAATGATTTGCAACTTGTCTGCACCACAGGGCCAAAGTGTCAATGATTTTATCAACCCTGAACAATGCTCGGTTCAGTTCACGTCATTTGACGATACAACTGCAATTGATAAGCAAGTTAGGCCGTGGTGCTTTGCTGGGCAAAAAAGACATAGGTAATGTATTCCGACTACTTCCCATTTGCCTCGAAGACTTCCCATTATTAGGCTTTCATTTTAAACACAATTTTTATGTGGTAGGTTGGGATTTCGTTTATATTTATTATTATTAGTATTCCGATCCCGATGCGATTTATTCTATTACTTTGGTAACGCCCACTTTATACAATAGCCAATAACTTTAATGACAGTTGTCTTTGTTCTCTTTTCCGTATATAAACCTGTGTAAGTCCTTATTTGACGAGGGAGACGGCTGGTTTCGCTAGCTACTTTTCTCCTGAGTCCCCGTCTCGTCTGTCTATTTGAGGTCCCTGTTAAAGTTAGGTTTTAGGGTTGGGGGATTTTAAGTACTTGCTATTGACTTGTGTTCTTATTTTGTTATAATAAATTTATAAAGGGTTGTTAATCTTGGTTTTTATTTACTTTGAGTTTGGTTTATTATATCTGGTTTATCTATATTGAGAGTAAAGTTGTTTTCATACCTTATTTGTAATTTAGTAAAGTTTAGTAATGTAGAGGTCAAATTCAGTCTCAAAACAAAAAATAAACACAACGCGAAGTACTGATAAAAACCTATACAGCACTGACCTGCTACATCTACATAGATAAATGTTTGCCTTTCAGTTGCTCCATTGCATGTTCAACCTTCGAAAAATTTTCCAAATCATTGCATTGGATTATTCAAACTACAGCAAATGTCGATACAATGGTCCACTACCTCAATGATTTTTTGTTTGCGGGCCCAGCAAATACCAATACCTGCCTCCACTTAATGAAAACATTCGATCATGTATGCCAGCAAATGGGGGTACCTATTTTGCACGAGAAGTTCGAGGGCCCTACTACTAGCATTACATTTTTAGGCCTTGGCATCGACACTATCAGTCAGTCAATATTTGTGCCCCCTGACAAAGTCAAAGCCGGGCCTCCATGTTTTGTTATCTAGTTCCATTTCTAAACATAAAATCACCCTTAAACAAATGCAATCGTTAGCGGGGTCTTTAGCTTTCATAACCAAAGCCATTCCATCAGGTAGAGCTTTTTGCAGGAGAATGTATAGTAGTTTATCTCAGGCAGTTAAACCGTATCATTATATCAGAGTAATAAAAACTCTAAAGCAAGATATGCAGGTTTGGCTCGAATTTCTAGCAAATTTCAATGGCTCAACCCCATTGTCAGACCCTGATTGGTTGGATAAAGATACCCTACTTATGGCATCCGACAGCTCAGGCTCCTTGGGTTGCGGTGTCATCTTTGGTAGTCATTGGGCCTACATTCAGTGGCCCCAGCACTGGTCATCAGACATAAGAAGAGGCATAACCTACCTCGAGCTGATTCCCGTAGTTTTAGCCATATTCACATGGGGTCATTCACTTAAATCTAAAAAGCTTATTCTGAACATTGACAACCAAGCAGTGGTCCATATTCTAAATCAAAAGTCATCAAAGTCCGAAAGGGTCATGTCTCTTGTTAGACCCTTGCTGATCAGGATTATGCAATTAAATATTCAGATCAAATGCGTTCATGTACCTGGCTGCACAAATAACATACGTATTTTTTTCATTAATTATCAGAAATCAAACCAGATATGGCATATCTCGTTTGATTTCTGATAATTAATGAAAAAAATTGAAGATAGGAAGTTGTTGTTTGGCAGATCAGTTGTACATATATCAGAGTTGTGCATATTTCTAGGATTTTGATTTCTGATAATTTATGAAAAAAATACCAGCTTTTGAACTTAATCAATTTTATGCAATATATTTGTCAATTCAGGGTTGCCATTGATTATGGATATAGTTCACATAAAAGAAAACCCAGTTTGCTGTCACATTGACAGCTTTTCACTTGTTAATAATGTTTAATGTTATGAAACATGTTTTTTAAATCTCTCTCTCTCTCCTTATGTTTTTAATTTTTGATATTGTTAGGTTTACTGGAAAATCCTGTCCCCAGCTCACCTCATTCTATTCAAAAGGAACACCAGAGGGAGATCTCTGAAACTGATGGTGACGTAGCTCAAGTGAGCGCTGTCAGACGCATCAATAGGTACAGTACATTTTTAGAATGGGATACATTTATTTAGTGACTTGATTGTGTATGTGATATCCTTTAATATTGTTCTTTGTAAATGCAGTCCATGAAATAATCTGATTGTTGTCTAATAATTTAAATATGAATATATATAGATTCATGCAATTGACTCGATCAGTATATAACAAGACATCACCCAAATTCAATAAACAAAAAAAAAAAAAAACATTACATGTATATAAATGTAAAGAATAGAAAAAAATAGAAGAGAATAGAATTTATTTCAAACTGAGACCTCATGGGACATTACATGTAACAATAAAGATTACATATAAATGTACGTGATAGTGGGTTGCCCCAAAGATAAACAAGTCCACTTAAGGGTTCCTCATTTATTCAGATGATAAAGGGATTAAAGGATTAAACCCTGTAATATAATCAATAGATATCAGCATAAAAATGATCAATGTTTACAATAAGTTTCAGCACAAAAATATGCAACCATATTCAATTTATTTATGAAATACATTACTTTTCAGAGTTCACTAATCCAACTATTTGTAAAGAAGGATAACTCTGATTATAATGCATCATTCTTTCAGTGTCAAGAAGAGTAATTGCCCTTGAACACAATTTACAAAAATATAGAAATATGCTTTATATCATTATCAATATCAATATTTAATTAAATAAAAACATTAACTTTCAATGTAGCTCCTTTGTAGAGTACATTATATAAAGATACATATAATAAATATAAAAATGTTACAATAACTAACCTTTCACATTTATTAAAAATGAAATAATATAACTTAATAGATATCAAAACTATGAATTACTGGGATACTTTATATAATACATTCTTTCATAAATAAGGTATTATATGTACCAATTAACAGAAAATATAATTATTATCTATTAAATTATTTATTAAAGTTCAAGAATACCCAAAAAAAAAATAGAACACTTACTATAACTGACTGCTTCAAATATGTTGATCAAATAAATAAATTAATTAAATCGTCTCTTGAAGAAAACAGGTCTTACTCCTAAGAATCATAACTAGCCTCAATGGTCTGTCACAAAGGCTACTCATTTAGAGTGGGAAAAATTATAAAAAACATACTATTGGCTAAGGAAACCACCTGATCCTGTCCACATGTATGTAAGTGACCATACAGGTGAAATGACTTAAGGCTATAAAATATCAGAAGCCACTACAATAGGTAATTAAATAATGATTACTTGATGGGTGCATAAAAGACAGGGAGTTACATATGTATAGGGATAGTAGTCTGTTCCTAAATATGTACATGTAAAATATGGAATATAGAATAATGATGATGATGTTGATGATGAAATAATAATTAAATAATACGCATGAATGTAATTATCATAAAATGCACCCTATTACATAAACAGAATAAATACACATAGAGTAGGACAGTGTTGTATAATGCAATGTTATCATGCACAAAATTGTACTCAATGGTTAAAATAAAATTGTACATGCAGGCTCATCTATATATTTTTAGCCTGGCTTTGCTGAACTGTAGGCAGGCAAATTGCCAATGATACTTTAAATAGCACAACTTCAAAAGTAAACAAAAAACCAAGCAGTGTCAAAGTAAAAGCTTCCGCTATACCAAATACATATGTAGTTACACAGAGAGCCATATGAAACGCCATAGCTGCCTTAAAGGGGCATGGTCACGATTTTGGTCAAATTTTATTTTTCGGTTTTTATTATTAGTCCCCTACCGGTTTTCACCAGAGGGGACTATAGCTTTCCTCTGCGTCCGTCTGTCCGTCCGTCTGTCTGTCTGTAAACTTTTCACATTTTCAAAATCTTCTCAAGAACCACTGGGCAAATTTCAACCAAACTTGACACAAAGCATCTTTAGGCTAAGGGGATTCAAGGTTGTGAAAATTAAGGACCACGCCCTTTTGCAAAGGGAGATAATTAGGAATTATTGAAAATTTTCAAGAAATTTTCAAAAATCTTCTTCTCACGAACCATTATGCCAGGAAAGCTGAAACTTTTATGGAAGCATTCTCGGGTAGTGTAGATTCAAAGTTGTGAAAATCATGACCCTCTGGGGTAGTGTGGGGCCACAATGGGGGGGGGGGGGTCGACTTTTTACATAGGAATATATGGAGTAAATCTTTAAAGGAAAGCTTAAAGTTGTTTGGAAGCATCCTCAGGTAGTGAGATTTAAAGTTTATTCAAATCATGATTCCCAGCTGGGGGGAGGGGGGAGGTTAGGCTGGGGTCAAAAGGGGGGGGGGAATTTTACATAGGAATGTATAGAAAAATATCTTTTTATCTTTTTCTATAAAAAAAACATTTGCCTAGAAAACCTGTAACTTTAGTGAAAGCAACTTCAGATAGTGTAGATTCAAATCACAATCTTTAGGAGTAGTGTGGGGCCACATTGGGGATTCAGTTGTACAAAGGAAAAGATTTTAATTATTCACAAAAACTGAAATGTTATTATATATGCTTTTACTTATATGCAAGCATTTTTATATATTACTGATTCTTTAAAGTTGTTTAAACTTTGGCCCCTGGACGATTATTGGGCCTTACAAGGGGTTCAGGGTTTGATGTACATTGTAGGTTTATATCCTGTATATAAACAATGGTTTTTGCCAACGTCATTACTCGCTGGGTGGCGCGCATGCACTAGAGGTTATAGAAAAATTGAAATGGCGGACAAATATAAACAGTGGTCGGTGCAACGTCTAAAATGCGAGCTTGCTCAAAGAGGTGCCGCATGTGGGGGAAGGAAGATCAATCTGATCGAAAGGTAGGTATCTCATATAGAAATAAAGACATAGTTTTCATTCACGGAAATTATGAGATCGTTTAAAAAGATTACATTTAATCTGGGTTTTACAACACAAGACTTGGCAGTTTAGAACCATTTTAGAATGTAACTAGCTGTTTCTTGCGTCAAAAAATGAAGCTGGTTTTAAGGCAAATATGTACACACCGAATAGCTCAAAAGCCAGACAAATCTTGTTGATTTCAAAGAGTCATGGCTGAGAAACAGCTAGGCCTACGTCACATTACTGTTTGATACAAGTACCCAATATTTCCATATAACTATATGGTATAATATATAAAAAAAATATCTACGAGCTTTGTGAGCTTAGCGAATTCGCTCGCAAAGCTCATAAATGTTTTCAAAAAAAATGCCAAGTCCTGTTTTACAACAATATAGGAATCCACCAAAATCGATCTTAAAATGTAGTTCAGTGAAACATTTTTCACGTGTCTTTTATTTATATACAATTATTTGATATATAGTTTAATCATCATATCTGTATTTTGAACTGTTGAATTGAAACATACCTCATCATTGTTTTATCAGTAAATTATTAAACTGTTCAATAATTTACACTTGATATTAATTAGACTTAACTCACTATGCGGTAAGTCCCTTTATGGAGACAACAGAGTAAACCAGTCCAGGAAAGATAACTACTGTTTTAGGGCCCTTGTTATATCCCGTGTAAACCCCTATTGCCCATATTAGGAAATTTCGGTAAGAACATGCGCAAATAATCCGCGTTACGTCCTCCTTTTGCTGCTGACGCTGGCCGGGATAAGACGCATATACTGATCGCTCATCCATTATACAGGAATCATCATCGGAAGCATAAGTTAAGTTCAATTTCTAAGTTTATATTACTTTTTCTTATATTTTCATTAAGCTGTCTTTATTTGCCTTACCTATAGAGTAAGCTTTAATACCAAAAACCTCCATGTAACATTTGCTTATTTATGCCCTAATTCAATTTTCGAAATCTCGGCCGACCACGTGGTCAATTAAACACTCATTTACTTACATGTAATGACATTTTCTCTACAAAAAATCCATATTTCTTGATAATTCATCAATATTAGAAAAGGATGGATGATATAAATAAATTGAATTAACAGCTTAAGTACGTGGAATTTCAAAATATTTAATTTTCCGTTTTTTGTTTTCCCTCAAGACATCATGTTGAGAGCTAAACGTAAGTCCACGTCGCCATATGTCCGCCCGTCAAGAGTGCGTGGTACCCGGCCCACTTCCAGCAATGCAACAGTAACAATGCCCAGCGTTCCCGCAGCCAGCTCAGTGTCAGCGACGCAAACAGGGCCCACCAGTGTTGCCTCTGGCTCTCGCCATGCAGTTGCCTTGGGATCCGCGCCCTCCTTTGACCCTGCAGCCAATGTAGTTCCAATGCTGCAATCCTTGCCCTCAAGCGTTGCCTCAGGATCCGCACATGTTCCTGCCTCTGGGATCCCATCAAGTTCTGCTTCTCGGTCATCAATATCCAACCCACCCGGGAATGCATCTCCATCCACGTCAGGTATGCTAACGCTTGCCAATTCCTTTCCAAATTATTTTCATGCTGCATATCTCCACTTGGCTTCGGGCATTCCCACATCTATCCCAGCGGTTCCTTTAGGTTTCAATACCAGTAATTCTACTCCCCTTGTAAGTGTATCCGATAACCTTGGCCTTCATGTTCCGCAAACAACTAAGGACAAAATATGGGAAAAACAATACATCAACTTGATTAAAGTTGTACAATCCGATATTGATACGGGGGATCAACAAAAAATTGCTTTAGTTCAAGGTCAGTTGGTTCTTCAACCGAAGTCCAATCAAAACAAAATCACTTCAGTTCAATCATGGACCGATGCATTCTTAATATTCGCCAGTATCTATCTAATTGCAAAGTATCCTAATGACGCCCAGGGCATTCTCAAGTACATGCAAACTATACGTTTGGGGGCCAATCGCAGTCCTTCTTCAAACTGGATTGAGTATTACAGGCAATTCAGATTGAAAATGTCCAAGTATACGTCCACCCACTGGGGCTCAGTCGATGCTGAACTCTGGCTGTTATATATGTCATCACAAGCACCAATGACCACTCAGCCTCCTTCCACTTTGAAATGTTACGATTATAACTTCAGGGGCTCTTGTGCAAAGTACCCATGTTTATATCAACATTCATGCATGTACTGCCACAAAACTCACCCTCGTATTTATTGCTGGCTGGAAAGACCTCCGCAGACCAATATTACACAGCCGAACTTACAATTCAACTCACGTCAACAGCGTAATCCCTCTCAAAGTCCCGTCAGACCTAGATTCCTACCACAACTCCCTAGACAGAGATATATGGGGCCTAGGTCATTCCCCAATTAATATTTACAACCTTAGAAAATGTCTGGTGGATTATCCCTGTAAAAATATTGCTACCTCCTTGCTTAATGGGTTTCAAAAAGGGTTTTACCTGCATTTCACAGGTGTAAGGATTCCATTATTACAAAAAAAACTTAAAATCAGCAGTTTCTCATAAACCTCAGCTGCTAAGTATTATTCAGAAAGAAGTTCATCTGGGGCGAATGTCAGGACCATTTTTAAATCCGCCTATGGCTTTGTGATGTATCTTCACCACACCCGAAACAAAAACATGCAACCACAAAGCATCATTTTCTTAAAATTAATTGATGATGAAAAAACAAGTTAAAAATAAGTTTTCTAATGATTATACTTTTTAAGTACACGTACAGATTACATATAAATCAATTCCATTCACAGTGAGTGAGTGTATATATTACATTGGGACATAGGAGCTTTCTGTGTAAGAGAACTAGCTGGGCAAGAGTATTATGCTACTGTACATGTACTTCCTGATAATCAAAAGAAATTTATTTGTTGATTAAAAATACAAAATCCAAGATTCCACTGACAATAGATAGTGGTATAAGTGTCAATGCTTTTACTATTGAAATCAGTTAAACATGTTTAATAAGCATTGGAATGTAGTGCGACGTTTTTTTGAGGAATTTCGTATTAAATGAATGCACGTATGTAATTATGCAGATGTATTGAAATGTAGCAAAAAGATAAGAAATGTCAAACCTTAAACATAAACGAAATTAAATCACTGAATTTTTTACTAACCCAATAAAGTGCTCTTGAAGTCCAACGGCACAAAGTGAGCCTTACATACAACATCATTAGGTCCAGGTTTCCAAAGTTGTTTTGATTTTGGATCAGTGCGTTTTATCGCTATTCTCCACTTTTTTGAGTGGATTTT
Source organism: Magallana gigas (assembly GCF_902806645.1). Lineage (NCBI taxonomy): Eukaryota > Metazoa > Mollusca > Bivalvia > Ostreida > Ostreidae > Magallana > Magallana gigas. The sequence goes on from NC_047560.1 coordinate 52,642,602, forward strand.
GTCATGAGGAAACTTGTGTCCACCATATCCCGTGCACCCAGGCACACAGCAATACTGAGGCATTGAAGATTGAAGTTACATCAACTTACCGTCTTACGATACGAAGTAAATATAGCCTATAGTCACGAGATCTGTTGACACCCGCTACTACACGCGCTCCACCTAGCGACAAAAAAATATACGGCGGAAACCATTGTTAAGGGTCTTTTTGAGAACTGCAATGCTGAATGTAATATGACCACAAAATCATCTTGTAAGAAAAGGGACCTGATTATAAATAAAAGAATATCCAGGGGGAAACAGTTTTTTTGTATAGGATCTACATGTATTATACCACATTGTCCAGATGTTTTGTATTATGACTCCAATTGAAGCTGATTTTATCATAGCTATTGTTGCTCAGGTGAGCGATGTGGCCTGTGGGCCTCGTTTTGGTACCAGTACAGTGTGTATCTGCCATTACTGTTTTGGCCTCACTTTTGGCTTGCAACTATCATGAAAATAATGTTCATTAATGAACTCTTTGATATGATTGACAGGGTTATGCCGACCCCATCCTTTACGCTGCCTGGGCAGAGGTGGGACTATTTCCTGCGTCTGATTTGCTTAAGCTCAGTAAGATCGATTCCGACCTGGAGGGACATCCCACTCCTGTAAGTTATGATATAATTATATAGTGTTTTCGTATATTGTATATACTATAGTATTTAGTGTTAGTGTACATATAGTGTATATAGAGCATATTTCTATATTTTTGTAAATTGTGTTCAAGGGCAGTAACTCTTCTTGACCCTGAAATTATGATGCATTATAATCAGAGTTATCCTTCTTTACAAATACAGTAAAACACGGTTATAACGAACACGCATATAATGAATTGACGCTTACAGCGAATTGAATTTCATTCCACAAGTCTCTATTTCATGTTGTAAACCTTACGGATATAACGAATTACGCTTATAACGTCGTTATAAGCGTGTTTTACTGTAGTTTGATTAGTGAACTCTGAGCAGTAATGTATTTCATGAATATGCATTTGAATATGATTGTATATTTTTATGCTGAAACTTATTGTAAACATATTGATCATTTTTATGCTGATATCTATTGATTATATTACAGGGTTTAATCCTTTAAATCCATGTCTCTGCATGAATAAATGAAGAACCCTAAATAAGTGGACTTGTTTATCTTTGGGACATTTAACCCACTACCACAAAATCAACACAAATTACTAAAAAAAAAGGTGGTTTGGAATTCTAATAACTGTACACTTATAAAGTATTTTTACCTTTTTCTTGGTTATGTGGAGTTTAAGTTAATGATGTTAGACTGTAATCAGACATTTCTTGAAATGCATTTAAATCTTTTTTCTTGGTTGATCCCTGTTGCATATTTTTTTTAAACTTAATTAGTACATGTATTTATATAGGTCAAATTGTTTAACCAACTTAATCGTGTTAACAGCTAAAATGATATGTTGAATAATGGCTGTCTTTAAGAGGTTCATTAAATTTGTCTTAAATTTTGTCCTGTTGTCAATGTGTGATCAATCATGCCTTGAGTACCCGGTACACTAATTGGTGGTGGCATTCATTGGTATCTTTTTCCTGTTGTTGTGGTCAGACTTTGAAGACTATTGATACAAAGTATGATTTCTTTACAGAGACTGAACTTCGTTGATGTGGCCACTGGGTCCCTCATGGGTCTGCAGGGTCTGAGCTGTGCTGCTGGCATGGCCTACACCGGGAAATTACTTGACAAGGCTGCATGAGTATGTACATGTTAGATCACTATTCAAATGTATAAACTTTTTTGTTTATAATAACTTCAAATGTGTTTTTTGGTAATTTTTTAGCTACCATGTGTTTTACACTGTTATTAATGAATCAATTTTTCTGTATACATGTACATGATGAAGTCTCTTCTGTGTTCATGCTTCGTTCCATACTCTCATTGGTACATGTAGTAATGTGGAGGGGTCTCTCTCCCTTATATTTTGTGTTTATACCCTTTCAGTTTCTCGGTGCTTTGTGTCATCGGTGATGGGGAGAGTGCTGAGCCCGAGGGGCCTGTGTGGGAAGCCATGGCCTTCAGCAGCTACAGTACAAGCTGGACAACCTGGGAGCCATCTTTGACGTAAATCGGCTGGGTCAGAGCGAGCCCACCAGCCTGCAGCATGACAAGGATGTCTAAAGGAAGAGAGCTGAGGCTTTTGGGTAAAATAAAGCAGATTTATATCTTAATTTGGTTCACAAAGAAAATCATTGAATGGTTCTCTCAGTGGGGGATTTATCATTTTGAGAAAATTTAGCTTGCCTTCCATTTCCACTGTCTCCCTTCTATATATTTGTATGATTTGTAAAATAGTTAAAGGTTGGGATCCATTTTTAAGGATGATCGTTCTGCATATTCCACCATAATCATTGATAAATTAAGAAATGTTCTGCAATTTTACATAATTTTGCCTGTAGCTGGAACACCAGCGTGGTTGATGGGTTCACTGTCAAGGGCAGATCGTCCCACCTGTATTCTGGCCAAGATCGACCTTCAAAGACAAAGGAATTTCAGGTATAAAAAAAAAAGATTATAGTGAAAGAGCACCAGGATTTTTTTATAATTGTCAGTTACTGGTAATTAGTCCAGGTCCAGGCCTTAACTCTTTTCCCCCTGATGCCACCACATGACACATTTGTCGGCAAGTGGTTGGAGCCGTGGTCGCTCTCTGCTAGGAGCGTAGGTTCTAGAAGTTATGAGTTCAAAGCCCGGCAAAGACACTGGAAAGTAGCTAGCGAAACCATCATCAGATGATCAAAATTAACCAATATTACATGTAATTCATATATATAAGCATTGAAAATGAAAAAATAATGTAACTATCGAAGTTCTTAGGAATAAGGTAACATATATATTTACCTGTATATTGAATATATTAAATCGTAAGCGGAGTGTATACCTGTGAAAACATTATTTTTTATGCAATATTATATAATTTGTTTTTATGCATCATATTTTACAGAAACAAAAGTATTTATGATATAAGTTATATTTAATTAAAACCAGACTTGTATTTTAATTGATCCCGTTATTTTCTGTGTGATATTTGATGTTGGGCTGAAATGTTCTCGGCAATCGGCTAGGGTGTGTGGTAATAAAAACAATGTTAACAAATTGTACGGGGAATGTGTATCTGCGTAAGTATTTACCTAACTTGTAGGTAATAAAGTTCGTTTTTAATGCATCATTTTTTATAATTTAACCTGTTATTTTCAGTGTGATTTGATCTCGGGCTGGAATATCGGATTCACGGCTGTGTTTGGTAATGAAAGCAATGTTAACAATACAGAAAATTTATGGATCATTCAAGTGTGGTAGATCGGGATTTCGTTAATATTCATTATTATTAGTATTTCAATCCCAATGTGATTTAATTCTATTACTTTGGTAACGCCCACTTTATACGTTAACCAATAACTTTAATGACAGTTGTCTTTGTTCTCTTTCTTATATAAACCCATGTAAGTCCTTATTTGAAGAGGGAGACAGCTGGTTTCGCTAGCTACTTTTCTCCAAACAAACAGAGAGAGGGAAGGAGACGGCTGGTTTTGCTAGCTACTTTTCTCCTGAGTCCCTGTCTCGTCTGTCTATTTGAGGTCCCTGTTAAAATTAGGTTTTAGGGTTGGGGATTTTTAGTACTTACTATTGACTTGTGTTCTTATTTTGTTATAATAAATTTATAAAGGGTTGTTAATCTTGGTTTTCATTTAAAAACTCCACATTCTCCATCAAGTTCAAGGTCAGTCAAGATTTTCATAATTTCTGTTAATTCCTCACAATTATGAGGTGCAAGACTTAGACTGTAGCACCTAATTTTGGAAACCTACAGTCCATATTCTTTAATTTGCTCAGTTATAAGAAATGAGATATCAAATAATCCACTGAATGGGTTTCTGACCATTAAGACTTTCATACCAATATAAAAGTAGGAACGTATTATGTAATATTAAGAAAATCTTTCAAAAGTTATAATGGAAGATTTCAGTTACCTTAAATTGAAGTATAGATTTTATTGTGATACGTAGATATTCTCATTTAAGAAAAAATGAAGTCAGTATTATGGCAATTATGCTAGATATTGTAGCATCAAGTGTTATAATGATAATATGCTGGATATTGCATCATCTGCATGTTTTCAGTACTTTTACGTAGGAAGCCTTCCCTGACTGGTTCATTGGATGCTTCATCGCTGAGCAGAATCTTGTTGGGGTGGGGATTGTCTGTGGAACCCGTGGAAGGACCATATGCCATTCATTTTCACATTCGCCTAATTCCTGACCAGGCCCCGGGGCCATAAAACTTAGACGAGTTCACTCTTGATCTATGTCTCACTTTTCCTCTATGTATTTCCTTAAGTTTGTAAAAGTGAGACTTAGATCAAAAGTAATTAAGTTTTATGGCCCCGGGGCCAGGGCTTTAGATCAGATCAGAATGGGGGCCATCTCACAGACTAATGCCAACTTTTTGGGCTATCACTCTGGGGTGTCTATTGGTAATTTTTAAGTGATAGACGAGTTTGCTCAGTATAAAAGTAACAACCTGGATTCCATGAAATTATGTATATATATATTATATATATATTTATATATGTTTCTGGAGTAACATGAACATTATACAATTATGCAAAACCATTCACTGACCATAAAAGTCAGTTTTCAATTAATTTAGAATATATTTTATCGCTACAGATTTCACAATTGAAAATCGGGTTAATATATATTTTTTGGTGAAAATTTCCCTGTAATTTTATTGATATTAACCTCCTCACTTTGAATACAGTATACCAAAACAGAACACGCATCTGTGATGAAATATATCCTGTTTGATTAGTATTTTGTGAAAATATCTCTGTACAGTAACTTGATTGGTAATTACTTGACCCCCATAGTAGAAGATGGTCCCTCCCAGATGGCACTAGAGGACCTGTCCATGTTCCGCAGTAATCCCTGGCTCCACGATGTTCTAGCTGTATGTGTCCACGATGTTCTAGCTGTACATGTCCAAGGTGTTCTACCTGTACGCGTCCACGATGTTCTACCTGTACGTGTCCACGGTGTTCTACCTGTACGTGTCCAAGGTGTTCTACCTGTACGTGTCCACGGTGTTCTACCTGTATGTGTCCATGGTGTTCTACCTGTACGTGTCAACGGAGAAGACTTTGAGCTGGCAGCTAACACCCCCGGGGTCTGCTTCATCAAAACCAGCCGCCCTAACAGTCCCATCATTTACTCCCCAGACGACAACCTACAGATCAGCAAAGCCAGGGTAAACCTTAATTTATTGTTCTCTGCTTGTTTTCTGATGAAATTCTGCAATGCTATGGTTCTTAAATTAGATTACGGTCTTTATTGAATTTCTAATAAATGTCAAATGTTACAACAACCTGTACAGGTTCAATATTGTTATATTTTTCTAACTGTTAAGTTAATGAATTGAAAGTGTATAGGTATCACATAGGTATTACATTTTTAGCTCACCTGAAAGCTCAAGTGAGCTTTTCTGATCCCATTTTGTCCGTTGTCCGTCTAAGTGTCTGTATGTCCATAAACTTTTCACATTTTCAACATCTTCTCAAGAACCACTGGGCCAATTTCAACCAAACTTGGCACAAAGCACCCTTAGGCAAAGAAGATTCAAAGTTGTGAAAATTAAGGACCATGCCTTTAGCATTTAAGGAATGAATTTAATTTTGACGTATGTTATATCGTATAACATACATCAAAATTAAATTCATTCCTTAAAACTTAAAACAAAACGAACTCTCCATACCATTTTCGTGCTTTTGTTTTAACCGTAAATGACATTTTAAACTACCCGCGCATTAGTACAACATCGTTAGTAACAGGTGACCCAGATTAGAATGAAGCGATGTGTGGCGGCCATATTTGAATTTGGTGTTTGGAGGCTGGTTCGCGCCTTCACAGTTTACTTCTCAAAGTTAAAGTTGATTTAGACATAAAGTGTGAAAGTGTGGAGATTGCAGGGACAGGCCTCTAATGGGGCCGCTGATGAAGCATGCGTCAAGTTCATGTTCAGAGATCGGCTTGGATATTGGGAGCGGTGTGTGAAATGTCGGAGCATGCTGAAAATGGATTGTTTGTATTTTGCCGCTTTACAGTAAGTACAATGTCATGTACACTAAGAGTTTCGCTCATTTGTTTACTCTGAGCCATCGCGAGATTGTAACTGTTAACAGAGGATTCATATTTACAATTTATGTTTTATATCCCGACATCGATTATTTAACCTGTTAACAGTCTATAGTAATGGGGGGGGGGGGGGGGGGGGATAGCTAGCTCAATCAGATGGAGATCTGCTTGCCAAATGTTTTTAGGAATATTAAAATCACACCAAAATACCACCATAAACCTAGATAGCTTAAAAGTAAAGTGCTCTGAAAAGAGAGATTTGGGTGCAATTCCCATTCTGGGTTAAAATTTGGTGTTTTGGTAAATAAGGCGCTTATTATACCCCCCGCAAATGAAGTTTGGGGGATATATAGGAATCACCTTGTCCGTCCGTCCGTTCGTCCGTCTGTCTATTCAATTCTAGTCCGGTCCCTATCTCTCTTATGGAGAAAGATTGGAAGTTCTTACGTCACACAAAGATTGCTTATGACCTAAGGGTGTGTCATGACTTTGACCCAAGGTCATTCGGGCAAAGTCAAAGTCACTGGCAGAAAAAGTGCAAAATTCGTGTCCGGTCCATATCTTTCTCATGGAAAAACATTGGAAGTTTTTACTTCATACAAAGATTGCTTAAGACCTAAGGGTGTGTCATGATGTTGACCCAAGGCCATTTGGGCAAGGTCAAGGTCACTGGCAGAAAAAAGTGCAAAATTCGTGTCCGGTCCATATCTTTTTAATGGAGAAACATTGGAAGGTCTTACTTCACACAAAGTTTGCTTATGACCTAAGGGTTTGTCATTATCTTGACCCAAGGTAATTTGGGTAAGGTCAAGGTAACTGGCAGAAAAAGTGTAAAATTCGTGTCCGGTCCATATCTTTCTTATGGAGAAACATTGGAAGTTCTCTGTTCACATAAAGATTGCTTATGACCTATGGGTGTGTCATGACCTTAACCCAAGGTCATTTGGGCAAGGCCAAGGTCACTGGCAGAAAAGTGCAAATTTCATGTCCAGTCCGTATCTTTCTAATGGACAAATATTGGAAGTTCTTAATTCACATCAAGATTATTTATAACCTGAGGGTGTGTCATGACCTTGACCCAAGGTCAATTCAGGAAGTTCAATGTCATTGTTTAAAAAAAATCAAATTCAAAATGTTTATATTAAATGGCTGCTTGACATGTGGAATTTTGTTTGATTCGAGTCATGTTTGTTAACGTAAGGATGCATCTGCCCTCATGCATTAACAGTTAACTTATTAAACTAAAATGGAATTTAAAGAAGAGAAATTAGTCTGTGTACTCATATTAGCATTAACAGTTTTTAAAAAAAGAGCAGTTGTTATTTATAGAAAATGGACGGTGAAATAGATTCATCCAATATTTTCTATCATAGAAAAAAATACATGAGTTATGATTTTTTCTTAGCGGGGGGTATCTATTGTGAGCTTGCTCACAGTACCTCTAGTTTTTACTATGGTATAAAATTTATTGATATTTGTTTATTCATCCTTTTCATACCTTGAAAAAGATTCAACTCCCCCTCAAGTTTTGTGTTGCTTTTCGTAGAAATTCAATTTTATCTGTCTTGAAGTTGTTTCAGTTCCATTTGTGAGATATTTTAAATCACTTTTAATTTTTTCAATTTGGAAAGGTTGGAGCATATTTCTTTTTTAATTTATGGTATGCAATTGAAAAGAGATAAACTTGGTAATATTCTATTTATTTACTATTATAAACACATGCATGCAAGTGTACATGTAAGGTTTACATGTAAAAAAAAAAAAAAAAAAAAAAGTAGTTCCGGATGGAGGTTGTCAAGTGGGTGTGTCCCCATACCAAGGTATGTTATACAAAATAATACATGTCCCTCCATCTGTATCAGCCAATCAAATAAGGCATTACAACCAAAATTAAATTATATTTATATGATCCAAGGGAAGTAACTGTTTCTGTATGTATGTTGCATTTGACCAAATGCAAGACTTGAATGAATGCTGGTTGTTGAAACTTATGGCATATAATTTCAAAGTGCGTTACCTACTTGGACATCAGAATATTGCAGATGCATTGTCACGTTTAATGGAAAACAAATTAACCTGTGGAAATCAGTAACTCTGTGGAGACTGAACAATATTGAAATTTATAGCGAGGAAAGCTACACCTCAAGCATTGTCTACTCGAGAAGTAGAAGAAGTTTCAAAGAGGGATGAAGAACTGCCTTTTACTGGTCAGAATTCGTAGATTCATCAAAGAAGGGAAATAGGAAAAACCTTGTGTTGACTGATGAATTTTGTTCTGTTAGATCAGTAACCTTGTGTTACGTGGATCGATCGTTCTAGGATTGTGATTCCGAGAAGTTTGAGAAAACACAGTACGTAGTGTGTTCAGTTAGCACACCAGGGACTTAAAATTGCATTGTTGCAACAAAACAACAACTGCGAATGAAAGTTTGGTGGCCTGGTATGGACAAAGAAGTGAAAAAGTACGTGAAATCATGTATATGTCATGGATGTCAGATTACTAGTGCATATCCAAAACCGGAGCCAATCAGTCCAACACCTTCACCGACGGGACTGTGGCAAGAATTGGCAATTGACTCCCAGGGACCATAACATCAGGACAATGTGTGTTGGTTGTAGTGGACTACTTCAGCCGTTATTATGAAATTGAAATTACCAATTTGAAAGACATTACAAGTGAGAAAATCATTGATGCTCCAGAGGGAATGTTTTGTAGACACTGAATTCCATATCAAATTATCTGATAATGGACCACAGTTCAAGTTATTTGAGGATTATTTGACAGATATAACTGTATCAAGCACAGAGCAATTACACCATTACATCCGGCTGCAAACGGGGAGGTTGAACGTCAAAACCGGTCATTGATGAAAAGGATTAGAATTGCACAAGCAGAATCTATTTTTAGGGTTGGAAGAAAGAAATCCAGAAATACTGTAACAGGGCATGGCCGGGTCCTATGTAATGAGTATAAACAGACACCTGTAACAGGGGTCCTATGTAATGAGTATTAACAGACACCTGTAACAGGGGTCCTATGTAATGAGTATTAACAGACACCTGCGGGTTCGTTGATATATGATTGATTATATTATCACAATAAATCACCCTGTAAATATACATAAATATAATTCAATTTCATATGTTCAATGCACATAATATTTATAATTGATTTCAGAAGTCATAAAAATACATGATTTATAAATGCTATAAATACGAACAGAGTTATTCCCCTTGTCACAGCATTTTATAAAACACTTAATTCAGATCTATCATCATGATCAGTATTGAACATTCATATTTCAATTATATATTCCTGTAAAAAGTATAAAATTAATTAAACATATATTTATGACAAAGAATATGTACCTGTTTATGGAACAGAGCTTTCAGTCTTAATTACTGAATCTATACTGTATGAGTATGAAGTACTATGACTGCAATTAAAAAAACACATTCACTCTAATATCTTTCACACTTTATACATTGAATTTAGTTTGATAACTCAGAATAAATTTTGAGATGGTTAATTTACAACTTGTTAATTAGAAGAGAAAAGTTAGTACTTACATAATTATGGGTTCTGCTCAGTCTCTTATAATATAACTAAAGCCAGATCTAGATCATGCACAAATTTCAAGTCAGTCTAGATTGGCAGTAGCTGACTAAATGTCTTTGTCTTAAGTCAAAGTTTTGGAGGTAAAAGTTTTTGTTAGACCATGTGCTTTATTCCACTCGTTCACTAAAAGTAACTTTACAGGATGAAGAGCTCCCTTAGGGGGAGATAAGTAAAACATAAACAAGAGTTACTTCTCTTGTCATTGCATATTAAGTAAACTAACATTAATTATACTTTTCTCTTTTTTGAGCATAATGTACAGGTAAACAAAACTAAAAATGACAAAAGTTCAGAATTAATTAGAATGTGTCTGGTTTAAAAATAACAGTAATTCTGTCCATTTAAAACACAAAGTCTGGCAACATCCGTCCTGTCTGAAGAATCTTCAAAACACATACACCATTTGCTCCTGCTTTTGTTAGGCAATTTGCGAGCTGTTTTTGTCCAGAACACTACTGAATTTTCCTCACATCTCCTTGAGTAACTGCTTCAGTCAATGCAGCGATATGAATACGAAGTCTCCTGTCCTCCACCAGTTTTGTCGAATGCACAGATTCTATCACACTCTTATTGTCTATAAATGCATAAATTTCAATGGATTTGCTGGGGACTCCTAAAATTTCCTCTAACATGTGTCGATAGTAAAAACTTGCCTCCAGTCCTTCTTGTAGACTAAGCGCCTCTGCTGCTAGCGTGGAGCGGACAACTCTTCTTATCTTTTTAGCCTGCCAGAAAAGGGGACAGCATTTCCCTTGTCTATCCAAAATCCAGATAATGACTCCTTGAGTACTTCCCACTCCATCATTCAGGTTTCCTAGAGATGCATCGGTAAATGTCACTATCTTCACTGAAGTGAGATCTAAAGCTGGAAATCTCAGAATACTTTTGAAGTCTTTAAGCCTATTTATGGTTTTCGTTGCTCTGATTAAGTCTGCCATGTTTCCACTTCTTAGCTTAGTGCTCATGTCTATCATTTCAAATGCAAGGTCTGGTCTTGACCCCTGCACTGCCCAATTGATCTGCCCTATGATCTGTCTGTATGCAGTCTGTTCTTCAGTGCTTAGCTGACTTTCCTTCCGATATGCTCTCAGGGGATCAATCTCTATACTTTGTAACTTCTCCATGTAACTAGTGTGATCCAGTTCTATCCCTTCCTGAGTTTGCTTAACGTAGAAACCAATATATGGAAATTGGCATTCAGCAATTTTTCCTGCTGAAAACCTCTCTCGAAACCTGCAAATCTGCCCCTCAAAGATTTCGTCCCCAGCATGGAGAAAATCATCAACATGAGAGCAGATGATTCCATGAAGCCTTCCATCCTTTCTATAGCAGAAGAGAGCCGGGTCTACGCTACACTGTTCAAAGCCGAGTTTATCAAGTTCTTCTTTAACACTTAAGTAAAACTGTCTGGCACCATCTTTCAGTCCATAAAGACAGTGTTTTAACTTCCATATCATTCCTACAGGAGTGATACTTTCCTTTGGAGGTTGAAGATAAACATCTCTATCAAGTTTTTTTCCTTGTAAAAAAGCTGACTTAATGTCTGTGGTTTTGACATCCCAGAATTTACTTGCTGTTATTGTCAAAAATATCTTAAGACCCCCTTTTCCAACTGTCGGACTGTCTCTTGGAATATCAAATTCCTCCTCCAATCCACGTGCTACAAGTCTTGCTCTTACTTGTTCTTCTTTTGAAGTGATAACCCATCTTGTAGATAGTCTATTTTGTCCTTCATCCAGAACTTCAGTGTATGTGTCAAAGTTTTTGAGCTTCTCTAGTTCATTTTGTTTAGCTAGGGATATATTGTCACAGCTTGTATTTTCACATGTTGTAGAATTAACACATTCATCGCTGATTCTTTCCCAAGGGAGCCTACTTAGGTCTATGCTCTTTTTTTCTTCACTCTCAACATCTTTTACATTATACCAATTTCTGTTATTACCAGAAGCTTTGCCTGCTCTGCCAAGAATTGTTGCCTTTATCCAATTTTCATCCTCCGATCCCATCTTATACTGAATGTTGTCATTTGTTTTTAATGCAAAATTGCGTTGAGGAGGTAAAGGTAACTTCTGTTCCTTTTTGTTCTCTGACAGGTATTCAGAAACTGTACACCTTTTAAGTTGCTTTTCACTTGCTTTTCCTTGGTGTGGTGTTCTTTCTTTATTTGTGCCTGTAGTTTCAGTGTCTGATATCTTCTCTTCTACTTGAGTACAGCTTGCGGTTGCTTTTTGTAATCTGTCAGGGGACACTCGAACAAAAACTCCCCCATGGCGAACAAAAACAACTTTTCCATCCTGAAACACAACTCTACCAGGTCCAAGCCATCTGTCTCTACCCTCACGCTTGTAGTACACCAAATCTCCATTTTCATAACATTGTTCAGCTGCCCTCACTTTGTTCAGTAATGCCCGTCTGATTCTCTCATCAGCTTCTGCCTCTATGTATGCTCGTCTGGTGCTGTGCAGTAAATTCAGATGTTTAGCAAAAGTCTCACTCACTGTACGGCCTTCTAAAGCTGGTAACTTTTCTGTCATAATATTGGGTAGATTGGGGTTCCATCCAAACACAAGCTGGTGGCTACTAAAGCCGTTCCACATCTGTAATACATTCCTTGCCATGTTAGCCCAGCACAACAAGCTCTGCTCATTTACATCTTTGTAGTCCTGTTCCAATTTTGTTAGCATCATATCCGTTACGGAGTGCACTCGTTCACACAAGCCGTTCTGAAATGGGCTTTCACCTGCGGATGTGCACACTTTGACGTTCAAAATGGATGCCACTTCTCGCATTTCGTCAGAGTTAAATTCTCCTCCATTATCTGTCATAATTGCACCCATAACACCAAATATCCCTATCCAGTGAGACATGATTTTATCAATGACATCAGTTGTCTTTTTCCTCTGGATAAAAATGGAAATTGTGTATCTGGACCACATGTCAATCAAATGTAAGATCCACTTTCCTCTCCAGTACTTCAGATCCATGGCCACCTTCTCATTAAAGTAAGTCGCCATTGGAAATGACACAACAGGCCGTGAAGGGGTTCTTGCATAGGTCTTGCACACATCACATCTCTCTTCTATTTTTTCAAGATCCTCGTCAAAGTTGTCTCGCCAAGCACCCGCATCCTGTAAGAGGGATACTAGTCGTTTCTTTGGTGGGTGCGCAAACTGTCGGTGCAGTTTTAACAGAGTTGAGTATCTCTTTTTTGGGTCTACATCATCAATCCTGACTGAGCAAACTTCCTCAACAGGTATCATTTCTGCTTTATCTATGGGAATACAATAATGTCCAGAAGAGGTCACATTTAGGTTCATTGTTTTCCCTAAAATCTCCGCTGTGTCATCCTCTAAGTTCAACTTCACACCAGCAGTTTTCATAGCCGTTCTTGACAACAGCAACGAAATGTCTGAATCAACAACATCAGTTATTATGGTCACATCTTTCCCTGCTATACGAGCTGGAATTGCAAATTCTCCTTCAGATTTCAGACGAGTCCCCCCTCCAAACTGAAACATTTTTCTGCCTTCAGTTTTCTTAACTCTATTTTTGTCCAAATCATTGAGTGAATCGATGTATGTGTTGATCCATGCACTACCACACACAGTACTACTGCAGGCACTGTCTAGGACTGCACAATTTCTAGCTTCCATCCCCAGGTGTCTTATTTCCTTTGGTTGGTAACCTGTAAACAGTACGAATTCTTCTTCTTCAGTTGAACATGCATTTACTTTTGCCATATTTTCCCAACTATGAGGACATGCTGCCATCAGATGTCTATATGACCCACAAGACTTGCATGTCAACACATTTCCATCTGGTCCTGATGGATTCATACTCTTTTTAACTACTGAACTGCCTGCTCGTGATTGTCCCCCATGCTGACCTCGATAAAAGCCTCTACTTTGGCCACTTTGAAATCCTCTGCCCCGCATCTGCTCACTTCTTCCCCCTCCTCGATAAAATTTGTTGTTCCTCATTCTAGCATATCCAGCTGCCATCAGCGCTTCTTCGTTCTCTGCAAGGAATGCTGGTTCAAGTTTAATGGACATTGGTGTAGAAGAAGAATGTCCTTCACAAGTTTCACCTTTGAATTTTTTAAGGGATTTCTTAGCTTCCTCATACAGAGTTTCTTTATTTTCAAAATTCATTCCCGTCAAAACAATCATTCTTTCTTCTTTGCTAATTTGTGATCTTTTGAGTAATTTGAATGCTAAAATCTCTGGAGGTAATTTCATATTTTTCTTCTCAATTTTTCTGTATTTAGCATAAAAAATGGAAATGTATTCATTGACAGATTGTCCATCAGACCTTTTAAAATCTTCAAAGTCTTCAAATTTCTCTAAGCTATCTGCTAAATCATCTTTGGCCAAATGTTTGTCCAAAAATTCTATCAATGTTTTCAAACCTGTCTCTCTTTTGAGATCCTCCAAATTCAGCTGATCAAACACTTTTTCTCTTATCTGGGACTCATCATTTTCAGGAAGAGACAATGCTATAGCAACACCTTGTTTCTTTTTATCTAACTCAGTGACCTCTTTCCATGCTAAAAGTTCTTGCTTGAAGAGTTCATAACTTTTGATTTTAGGATTGTACAAAGGGGGGTTGATTTTTGTTGACATTTTCTCAGTCCACTAACACCACTGTTTTTCACATTTATCAAACTCTGAATAACAAGTAATTAATTGTCACACCTCGCTTACACTGTTTCTAACACTAGGAATCACCAATTTTCTTTCAACTCTGCTACCATTGTTAGACCATGTGCTTTATTCCACTCGTTCACTAGAAGTAACTTTACAGGATGAAGAGCTCCCTTAGGGGGAGATAAGTAAAACATAAACAAGAGTTACTTCTCTTGTCATTGCATATTAAGTAAACTAACAGTTTTAACCCTTGCAATGAAATTTAAGGAATAAATAAAGCTTAAATACTACTCAGGTACCCTCTTACAGGTGTACTGAGAGTATCAGTGGTGGATCAAAAGATTTAGTTATTAATGAATTATTTATTGAAATCTTTTATTTTATTATTTATTATTTTTATTCAATGTATATACACAATGTTGATAAAATGATACATACATTATTGCTGGTCAATATTAATTGACACATAGCTTTGTATATTATTAATTAATTAAAATAGATTTACATATTCGTAAATGTACATTCATGTAACTCTACATTTGAATTATTTAAAATATACCAACTATTATAATACTTATTTGCATACCAAACAACCCCACACAGTACAACTGGAGTATCGCCTGCAGATTTGATGTTCCACCAAAAACTGAGAACAAAATTACCGCAAGTAGAGAATCTACAAGAAAATGTGTTTGATGAAGAAATGCGAGATTAGGATGTGAAACAAGCTGTACGGTATATTGATGAGAAACGTGGTGCAGTGGATTGCAACTTAGAGCCAGGAGAATCAGTCCTTTTGAAAATGGGTCTCATTGAAGAGAAATAGAGAGTTTGTGGAAAAATTTCAAGAAATGGAAACTTCCGAAAGTGATGTGTAAGATACAGTGAACTGATCATTGTATCCGCTGATACAGGTGATGAAGGACAGCCTTCTGTGAGGGAACGTATCGCAAGAAAACCATGCAACAGAGCCAGTCTTGAGAAGGTCGACCTGTGTAAAGACAGTTCCACAACATTTTAAGGACTTTAAAATGTGAGCTGTGTCTGTGTGTTTCCGTGTGAAATTAATTGTATCATGGACTGTGAACTGTGACTGTCTATGTAAATTTTGTAAACTGTTTGTAATGGACTGTGAACTGTGACTGATTACTAACTGTTTAAAAATTGTGAATGTTTTTCAAAAAAATTTGACAGTAATCTTTATTAAGAATGAGAAATCTGATTATTAATATTTAAGTATAACTGCAGTTAAATCTTGCAAAATGGGGGGAGGGGGTATTGTAGTATATATAATATTTATATGATCTAAGGGAAGTAACTGCTTCTGTATGTATGTACGAGTATGATGTGAGTAAGAGTTATGGTTCTTTGTGTATATTGTTTAAGAGTATCATCCTGGGATTATGCACGGAAAAAAACCCCAATGCTGATGATATGTTTGTGCGTGAGAGCATGATGTGGATGTACATGTTTCATGAATAAACCTATTCGTGAATAATTTAATTCATTATATTCTTCAACATCCTTTTTCAAGGGGAGATAATTAGAAATTATTGAAAATTTTTGAGAAATTTTCAAAAATCTTCTTCTAAAGAACCATTCAGCCAGGAAAGCTGAAACTTGTGTGAAAGCATCATTAGGTAGTGTAAATTCAAAGTTGTGAAAATCATGATCCCTTGGAGTAGGGTAGGGCCACAATGGGGGGTTGAAGTTTTACATAGAAATATATAGAGTAAATCTTTAAAAAATCTTCTTCTCGGAAACTAATCAGCCAGGAAAGCTGAAACTTGTGTGGAAGCATCTTTAGGTAGTGTAAATTCAAAGTTATGAAAATCATGACCCCAGGGTTGGGATGGGGCCCATTGGGGGGGGGGGGTCGAAGTTTTACATAGAAATGAGTTAATCTTTAAGAATCTTCTGCTCAGAAATTAATCAGCCAGGAAAGCTAAAACTTGTGTTGAAGCATCCTCAGGTAGTGTAGATTCAGAGTTGTGAAAGTCATGATCCCCAGGGGTAGAGTTGGGATTGTGACTATCCGGTACCGCCTACAGGGAGGCAGGCAGGAGTTATCTTTCCATGTGCTTGTATGAGTTATCTCGCTTACAAACTGTTACATATTAACTCGTACACATATTAGTTCTGTAATAGATAAGGATAAGCTATTTCACATCTACATGTTAATCTAGAAAGAAAAAATGGCAAATAGAAGGACATTTTTGTAAATTATCAATTTGTAAAATGTTCCTTTTGTAAAATGAGGAAAAGTATGGTAATAGAATGTGTATCCTTTTATGTTTTTTAAAACCCGATCTCCGGTTTTAATTTCCATTAGCCAACTGTCAGTTATAAAAACGTACAAGTTGCTGTCCTTTAAAAAAGGACTACAATACGTGGACCATTTGCATGTGTTTCCAACGAAAACGTGATTTCAAGCCTTAAGATTATCAGAGATTCCACCGACTCTAGCCCTCTGCTTTTAACCACTAAATTTGTATGTTGTATTGCGTATACATGTATGTATAGCCCTGACTTTTTATCTCAGAATTTAAAGGATTCATACTTCTAAAATAATTATGATCTATCTATGAATGAAAATTGTATGTATAGTATCAGGCATCTGGTGAATTCTACTATTTGCGCACACATTACGATTCGCACTACTTTGTTACAGCTTTGTGTAAATTAAAAATTTCATATTTTGATGCATTTTTCTTGAGATTTAAACTTTTATAGAGACATAATTATTCAATCATACTTAAATGCTTAAAAAAATTTAATCGGGAAGTTCTCTAGCCTCGCATACTATAAATGTACAGTTAAGTTACATGTGTATTCGGAAAACAACAAAACATTGCAAATAATGCTATTTAATGCATAACATAAACTTATTTCATAATACTGATAGTTCATATCACATGCCAATCATTTCTTTAAAAAGAATACTTTGTTTCTGTACTGTTTACCGACCACTTTACAATTACAGCGCCTTTGAACTTATGTTTGCATATGGCACGGAATCCCGATCCCGATTCAGATAAACGTGTGCTAGCCTGGTTCCCTGAGCTACCCATTACGCACACGAACCAGGCTAGCACATGCGCAGGCTGAATTTTCCCCATAGCATCCGGTTTAACCTCGCTTATATATTTTCTGCGTGGACCTCGGGGTCCACGCAATAATTGTAAAGTGTATCAGTAGATTACATTGCAAAACATTAAATTTTCTTAACACTACGATCTCGCCCTTTTTGAACACCGAAATTGAAATTGAAATTTATCCTTAAAAAAAAAAGTTTCAAGCCGGTTTGGAAACATTAAAATATAATTATAACATTTTATTATAATTATACAATTTTTAGGTTTTGATAAAGTGCTTGACAAATAAGATATTTTTGAGTTATTTAATGTTCTACGGTGCTATTATGATAGATCACCGCCCTTCAACAGGTACCGTACAATAGACAACACACTTAAAAAAGGTACCGTGCAATAGATCACCGCTCTGCAACAGGTACCATGCATACTATAGATCACCTCCCTGCAACAGGTACCGTACTATAGATCACCGCCGTACAACTGGTACCGTTCTATAGATCACCGTCCTGCAACAGGTACCATGCATACTATAGATCACCTCCCTGCAACACGTTCCGTGCTATAGACCACCGCCCTGCAACAGGTACCATGCATACTATAGATCACCTCCCTACAACACGTTCCGTGCTATAGATCACCGCCCTGCAACAGGTACCGTACTATAGACTACCTCCCTGCTTCAGGTACCGTACTTTACAGATCACCGCCCTGCAACAGGTACCGTACTATAGATCACCTCCCTGCTTCAGGTACCGTACTATGGGATTCTGTTTATGGGACAGATTTGATGCAGGACAGTATGGTTTATAATGAAAGGCGTGAGAAACTTGGTAATCATATGTGATTTTTTTTTCTTCACAGCAACATCACTTAAGAGCTTTTATATGTTTGTATACATAAATTTGCTTACAAAAGTAAATATGAGTATTGATACACGTAGGTCAGGGTCCATACTGAGGCAGTCCATACTATCATAATAGATTTTTTATTTTATATGAAATAATTCTTATTTCAATGCAGACAATAACTATTCCTCTACCATGAGTGGACTGTGGACTGAGGATGGCAGTTCCTGTAAAGTTCTTTAACTGGGATACATATATGGTGTTCATCAGAAGCAGGTAAATATAATGCATTTAAGCTTCCGTTATTAACTTAACACAAACACTTCTAAATTGTATACCAGTATTTGATACTCTAAAATTTATATGTGTTCCAATTTGCTGAATAAATTACAGATTACATTCTAGGAATCCCATCAGGTTTCGTGAGGAAAGAAAGCATTCTCTGTATACAGCGAGATGTAAAGCATATTGTATACAGCATGGTGTAAATCATTCTGTATATACAGCATGGTGTAAAGCATTCTGCATATACAGCGTGGTATAAATCATTCTCTATAAACAGCGTTGTGTAAAGCATATTGTATATAGCATGATGTAAAGCATTTTGTATATACATGTACAGCGTGGTGAAAAGCATTCTGTATAAACAGCGTTGTGTAAAGCATATTGCATACAGCATGGTGTAAAGCATTTTGTATATACAGTGTGGTGTAAAGCATTCTTTATATACAGCATGGTGAAAAACATTCTCTTTATACAGCGTGGTGAAAAGCATTCTGTATAAACAACGTTGTGTAAAGCATATTTAAATAGCATGGTGTAAAGCATTTTTTTATACAGCATGGTTTTAAACATTCTGTATATACAGCGTGGTGTTAAGCATTCTCTATTTACAGAGTGGTCTATATCATTCTCTATATACAGCGGTGTGTAAATCATTCTGTATATACAGCATGGTGTAAAGCATTCTTTATATACAGCAATGTGTAAAGCATACTGTGTACAGCGTGGTGTAAATAAATCTGTATATACAGTGTGGTGTATATCACTCTCTATTTACAGCATGGTGTAAAGCAAATTGTATATACCGTGTGGAGTAAACCATTCTATTTAATCAGCCTTATGTAAATCATTTTGAATATACACCGTGGTGTAAAGCATATTGTTTACAGCATGGTGTAAAGCATTCTGTATATACAGCATAGTGTAAATCATTCTGTATATACAACATGGTGTAAATCATTCTCTATATACTGATTGGTGTAAAGATTTCTCTTATACAGCGTGGTTTAAAGACTTCTGTATATACAACAAGTCGTAAATCATTGTCTTTATACAAAGTGGTCTAATCATTATCTATATACAGCGTGGTGTAAATCATTCTCTATATACAGACTGATGTTAATTATACTGTATTTACAGTGTGGTGTAAAACATATTTTATACAGCATGGTGTAAAGCATTCTTTATATACAGCGTAGTGTAAATCATCCTGTATTAACAGCGAGGAGTAAAGCAATCTCTATATACAGTGTAGTGTAAATCATTCTCTATATACAGCATGGAGTAAAGCATTCTTTATATACAGCATGGTGTAAAGCATTCTTTATATACAGCGTAGTGTAAATCATCCTGTATTAACAGCGAGGAGTAAAGCAATCTCTATATACAGTGTAGTGTAAATCATTCTCTATATACAGCATGGAGTAAAGCATTCTTTATATACAGCATGGTGTAAAGCATTTTGTATACAGCGTGGTGTAATTCATTCTGTATTAACAGCGAGGAGTAAAGCATTCTCTATGAACAACGTAGTGTAAATTATTCTCTATATACAGCATGGAGTAAAGCATTCTCTATTTACAGCGTGGTTTAAAGCATATAGTATACAGCATGGCGTAAATCATTCTCTATTTGCAGCGTGATGTAAAGCATTCTCTGTATAAAGTATGGTGTAAATCATTCTGTATATACAGTGTGGTGTAAAGACTTCTGTATATACAACATAGGGTAAATCATTCTCTTTATTCAGAGTGGTATATATCATTCTGTATATACAGCTAGAAGTTAAATCATTCTGTATATACAGCATGGTGGAAAGCATTCTCTATATCCAGCGTGGTGTAAAGACTTCTGTATATACAACATAGTGTTTATCATTCTCTCTTTTCAGAGTGGTGTATATCATTCTCTATATACAGCGTTGTGTAAAGCTTTTACTATAAACAGCGTGGTGTAAATCATTCTCTAGATACAGCCTGGTGTAAATCATTCTCTACATACAGCGTGGTGTAAAGCATTTGTCTGATCACCTTGTTCATGATAGTTTGTTATTTAGAAAGATGTCTTAGTAGCGAGACGAAGAGAGAGGCATATGGACAGTAAAACTCGTTTAGTACGATCACGAATATAGCGAATTCTCGGATATAGCGAAGTTCTTTTTAGTCCTGGTAAATTTAAAATTCTTATCAAATTTGCTTTTTCTTGCCAATTTTCTTGCTAAATTTTACGGTTATAACGAATTCGGATATATCGAATTAACGGAAAAAGCGAACTGATTTTGTGTCCTGTTGATTTGAATAATAACGAAATTTAACACTTTTATAACGAATTTCATTATAAATTGAAAAATTTCGCACTGCCATTCAACATAATAGTTTGAATGAATTTATTTTCATATAACTTTTTCAATCCACAATCCAATTGATAATGATATTAAAGTAATATATTTTTTAAGCCTCATTCGTTGAAAGAAATAATGTATATAGTGAATTCACTTTAGTATTATTACGAATTCGTTATACGGATATAACGAATTACGGATATAACGAAGTAAATCCATTGTTCCCTAGGACTTCGCTTTAATCGAGTTTTTCCTGTATACATATAATACGTTGTTCTCGTCAAACTACAGTCTTTTCATGGTTGTTATAGAACTCACTCTTTGAAAACAACTTATATTTACCAGCTCATAAATAAATATATTGTATTATATAAACTTTGTTCAACCAACCTCATTCACTTTAATTGGTCTCTTAAATTGTGCTAGATCAAGATTTATTCGTTAAGTTTGTACTAACATAATTGAGAATCTTCTTACTATGGGTAATGTTTAATTGTAAGCAGTTTTTAATATATATAAAGCAATTAAGAAATCAACAATTCATATGTTTTCTATATCTTCTCTTTTTTTTCCAGGTACCCTGGTATGTGAATTTATGACACAGTCAGTCATTGTTTGCCAGCAACACAATTTTTTTTTATGCTGCCATTTATGTCATTATGATTAAGTGTTTTTTCAAACAGAAGGTTCCAAGCCCTTTAAAAGCAGAGGAAAATATTTTGTCCATTGTATATTCCATCATCATTTTAAATTTCCTTACAGGGTTGTTCAAATATTAATGAGGTAAGACAAATATTTTACTTTCCAAGTCACAAAATTCGTTATATTTTGTTTACGACAGTAAATAAACAAGTCTGTGATCGATGTACCAGACACAGGCATAAACTCGGATCTACAAGAAGTATAACATCTACTTACTAAGTGTAGTTATAACTACGGTTCATGATGAAATAAATCAAATTATATTTATGTGTGTCTTAGATGAGAAATATAGAGATATTGTATACAGGGTTATTTTCGCCTAATGTAATTTTCGCCCTTTAACACTTGCAAGCCTTTTCGCCCTGTCTTGAATTCGCCCAGATACGCGTGCTATGGTGGCATATTTCTGCCCCCTACATGCAAGATAAATATGTCAACATGCAAGAAGATTATGTCAACATGCATGATAATTATGTCGACATGCAAGATAAGTATGTTGATATGCAAGTTACACATCCTTTTAGAGATTTTGATTTTGATATTGGTAAAATGACTTACTAGTGCCGTAGTCTGATATCATAGATGCAAGATGCATCATAATTATGACAACATGCGACTTATTTATGTCAACATGCGAGTTAATTATGTTAATGTGCAAGATATTTATTTATTCAGCCGAGCTCTATAAACTCTAATAAAAGTGTGTGTATATCTATATACATGTAAATTCATATATTATATTCAAATACAATTTCATGTTCACGACCCTAAAGTCGCTTTTGCTTAAACATTAAAGTTAGATTTAAATGAATATGGTAGTTACTCTTTTACTCTTTTAATAAAATTCTATTAGATACCTTGTATCAAAAGATACGATTTTCTTTAAATGGCTGAAAAAAACTCATGTACATGTGTGTATATTAAAAATCAATAAGCCAAAAAAAATTATTCCTTGAGAAATCTATGCCTAAAAACTGCAAATGATAAATGTCAAATCCGAGTGGCTACCGCTATACATGTTTCTGTCAACAAAACAAGTTTATTGTTCATATGTGCTCTCATTACATGATTGAAAAGTTGTTGATGTTCTATAAAATCCTTCATACAGGATACCTATTTTTTTCTATTATGAAATCTCGGGCTTTTCTGACAAGAATTCTGAGCCATATACGGAAAACCCATATGAATCATGTTATACAAATATTCAAAGATAGAACTAAAGCCATCTCTAGAGCTGAGGTGAGCATACTGTTGAGGGTTTGGGAAGCATCATTGCTCATGTCTTCTACCTGAATGATGAAACTTTACGATGCATTATGTATCAATAATCGAAATATATCTGAAAAATTGTATAAAAACAATTTTTTCACAAGCAAACGTCTAACCTACGCGCGCACTGGTTCTAACCTTAGATCGGATAGCCTGCACTTAATTGCTGTAGGATTTGGTAATCAGTGACAGTGAACAGTGAACTTGTCTTGCTTAACTCTGGCGTAGAAATACTTAAATATACAACAAAAAATATCCAAATTGTTCGTATCAAATCTGACTATATTTAAGGTATTATTTTATAAATAAGTTTCCTGAAAAAACAATCCTTCGTAATACTTTACATCGAATTTATCGATTATTTTCAAGTACTACATGTAAGTCTCGTCACTGATAACGGTTTTCCTTTTAAGACTGTGCTTGGGTTTACACACTGTTTCACTGTCGTTTTACAAGAGTAACTGCATAGGAGAGTTGATTAATGTATACAAATGTGCAATACTGTACTGATATTGTTCAGTCTTTTCAAACATCTATATAGTCTATGATGCACATGTAAGCTTTCACATTAAAATCTGCAAACGGATTTAAACGTAGAATTTCAATGTTTTCGGTAATTTTACTATAGATTAAATTAAAATATGAATTTCAAGTCCCCTTTTCAAATCATGAAAGTCCTCTCTGCTTATGAAATAGCATGATTACTCAACTGTATTAGAATGTCTTTATATCACCACAATCATGGCTAAATACAAGACCAAGGAAGGTAATTATTAAGTTTATATAAAAAAAACCCAGGACATACACCACGTGAATTTTATAGAGCAAGGTAAGGCGAGTATCTGTAGTGACGGGATCACGGGTGGGCGGCCTTCTGTTGGTTGATCCAGGAGAGGAAGGAAGTGACGCGTGTGTACACCCCGGGGGCGTTCCTGTCCCCACAGCCGTACCCCCAGGACACAATACCGGCCAGCTTCCAGACTCCGTTCTTCTTACAGACCAAAGGTCCGCCACTGTCTCCCTGTGATACAGAAAATCAAATCAAAACAAGTTCAGAATCAAACTTACTAAGCTTTGAAAAAAAGGTAGCGATTTTGGGACTTTATTATTTTGTTGTGAATAAATTATAAATGTGCTTTCTATTTCAAGTTATATTTCTCTCTACAGGTTTTTTGTTTGATATTATTCCCCCTTTGATCTTAGACAACCTGGATCTATGCACTTGTAGTTATATAAATGTGAAATAAACATAAAAAAGTTTAATATTTGTATGTTTCACAATCTCCATTTTCACCGTACATAACCTTTTCACTTTACAGATAAATAGCACAAAAATAACGATACATACAAGCGTGTTGGGTATAGCAATTTTAGTCTGTCCCGAAAAACTGCAAAGCAGACTACACGTAAAATAATAGTATACACCGCTGTTTAACAGGAATACATGGAGGACCACACAGCAAAATAAAACACATTGTTTGAAGCATCAAAAATTACAGTGATCCACACAGCAGAAGCAGATACAGCCATGAGAGTATTCGAGTCCAACAAAGCAAAGCCAGGGGGCGCTACTTCCGATCTGACAAATCAAAGTCAGGGGGCGCTTCAACCGACCTGACAAAGCAAAGCCAGGGGGCGCTACTTCCGACCTGACAAATTAAAGTCAGGGGGCGCTTCAACCGATCTGACAGAACAACGCCAGGGGGCGCTACCACCAACCTGACAAATCAAAGTCAGGGGGCGCTTCTACCGACCTGACAAATCAAAGTCAGGGGGCGCTTCTACCGACCTGACAAAGCAAATCCAGGGGGCGCTACCACCAACCTGACAAAGCAAATCCAGGGGGCGCTACTACCGACCTGACAAAGCAAATCCAGGGGCCGCTACTACCAACTGACAGAGCAAAGCCAGGGGCGTTACTACCAACTGACAGAGCAAAGCCAGGGGGCGCTTCTACCGACCTGACAAAGCAAAGACAGGGGGCGCCTCAACCGACCTGAAAAAGCAAAGCCAGGGGGCGCTTCTACCGACCTGACAAAGCAAAGCAAGGGAGTGCTACTACCAACTGACAGAGCAAAGCCAGGGGGCGCTACTACCGACCTGACAGGCGTCCTTCCCGCCCGCCCTGAGCCCGGCACAGATGTTACTTGTGTGCACGTTATTTCTACCCAAGAAGTACTGACACTGGTAGTTGGACATTGTGGGAACGTCAACCTTTCTTAGAAACTGAGCACCAGGGGCGTTACCATTTTCATCTAAATAACAAACATAATCTTTTAACATAAAGAGAACCACATACAGTACGGCCCTGTCAATGCCATCTCCGTGTGTCAACAAACACCAACCAACATTGCATTCATCGGTACTGGTAACATTCGTCTGGAATGTAACTGGTGCACCCTGTAATCTAATGATCAACTCGATAGAAAAAGCAAACTTATATAAGACCTCTAACACTGTGCCGGATAGTTATGCCAGTTCCAAGGTGACAATTTTGCATCCGTCTAAGCTGCATATATCGAAAAATTCAAACATGCTATATGATAGGCCATTGCTGGCTGTGTGTTGATTGTCAATATTTCCTGTAGAAGATTCATCTCTCCTATTGGAATTATCATTTTCATATGGGATATTAATTTTTAAAGGTAAATATCTTACCTGTCAGGTGAGACACACTAACAACAAAAGTGGTTATATACTCTCCAGACAATAGACTATCATTTGGTATATACTATATGATGTTTTTGTCCGAAACTGAATCTTCATTGCATGGGGCAAAAATGTCACCTTGGCACTGGCATAATTATCCGGCACAGTGTTCTCTTTTTGGCCGTTTTATAAACAACGAGTAAGAGCAAATCTCTACTGCAAAACTCGGCACGTAAAAAACACTGGCATGTAGAGTGTAAGAATCCTTTTCTTTGATCAATCTATAAGCATTAATCTTCCAATTATAATTCAGTGGATGCTGGAAAACGTAACTCAACGTTGACAAGCGCATGTTCAACTCCGACAAAAACTATGTGATATTAATCTGTATGCGAAAAGTGGTTAGCTGATCTGCCGTATTAACACAATTTGACACTAAAGCTGAAACCCAGACATACAGTGGGGGAGATATATTGTTAAAAAGTATCACATGTAATTCCTAACCTACAATGGAAGAAGGGAGATAGATTTACAGTTTGACCAGTCTTTACCTGACAAGCGTCTTTACCACCTTGACGTAAACCAGCGCAAATATTGCTATTGTGAACCGCGTTGCCGAGGAAATATCGGCAGTTCGAGTTGGTCATTGTAGGAACATCCACTTTCTTCAAATATCTGGTTCCTGGAGCCCCGTTCTCATCTGGAGAGTGATAGGTACAGAAATCCAGACAGGCATGTTGGTCATGAACCAACTTTAAGATAAGTGTACATAGCTATTCATACTAGAGATAAATACATTACTATACCGTTGAAACCAGTTTCATATTACATATACTACAACATTCCATTATTTAAAAATCAATAGACAATATTTCACTCTCTTGAAGCAGGTGCTGGTCACATTTCAATTCTGTTTAGATAAGTATTTGCAAGCAAGAATATTAGAAGCAAACATTAAATGTTTTTTCCTTGTGTAAAATATAGGATCAATCTTTTAAACAAGTGAATATTGTTAACAAAGACTAACATTCAAGAAGTATACATTCATGTTAATTCATGAAATAAAATCTACACATATTTTTTGTTTGTTTGAAAAATGAGAAGGGGTATTAAGTCGCCGACTCACCGAAGTAGGTGGCGCCCCAGCCAGTGACGGTACACGTCATCTGGTCGAAGCTGTCATGGGCGTTAGGAAGGCAGGCCGCCCGCACGTACTGCGTGTTAATGTCCACGGGCTTGTCCAGTTTCATCAGGGCGATGTCGTTCAGGTTTGTATGAGAGTTGTATCCGGTGTGGACGATCAAGTTACGCACGTGATGTACCTGAGTCGTGTACACGTGATGGCGATCGTGCATACCTACACCCACCGTCCAGTATCGGGCATTGTGGTAGCTATATAAATCATAGATTGCTTCATAAAATCTAAACCAACAATATCAGGAAAACCTATTCAATAGCCAGGATTCCATGTTGGGGTTGTTTAAAATTCAATTTGAAAAAATCTATAACAATACACCGGTCCAAAGTCGTCTGTTGCTTAAATCAAATGTTGAGGCGCACAACCGCTAAAATACCCAGGAGATGATTTTAATTCATAATATTTAGATCCTAGAGTTTTTTTATCCGTGTTTTCTTCATTTTACGTAAAAAATACAAGTTGTGCAAGAGACGAACTTTTTCTGGGTGTATATGATGGGTTTTTGTTATACCAGCCTAAATGTTATTTAAATGATCTGTTAATCTGTGAATCTATTTTAATAAATAGTCTTTTATAAAAATCCTGCCTAAAAAATGCTCATAAAATAGGTCTGAATTGACCTATGACAGTGTCACAACAAAATCAAATCAACACAACATATTGTGCAGTAATGAATGCACAGTTACATATAGTAATACTCACTCTTCGAAGCAGTGGGCGGCTGTGGCGACCCACTGGGAATCAATCAGTGTGCCGCCGCACACGTGACTACCACCATACATTAGAGACACCTGTATAAAGGATGTATAAGATACTTTAACCACTTCAACTCTATAATTATAGTGTAATTAACAAATTTGTTTATAATGTAAGGGTGTATTTATTGGATACCTGCCATGGGAATTCCCCGTGCGATGCAGTGGTTCCTCCCACTATCTTAGTATGGGTAGATCCGACCATTGATGTTCCGCAAGAAGCTGTCAATTAATCATAAATACTATTATAAATGAACATAACTGAAACATGAATCGGAATATACCATGCAACCACAACACAGTAAGCATATTATTCTTCTACAATTGCATGTTTATACATGTAAGGTGAGCGCATCACCCCCCCCCCCCCCCTCCCCTAAAATTGCCAAAAGAAAGTTAAGTTATACTGGCCAAGAAAATTATCAAATGTGATTCTTATTTATCAAATTTTGGAAAATTCATGGGATTTCTATGTGTTGGGCCCTTTTCAATGGTGTAGTATAAGACAACCCGTTGGTTCAACCACCTTTGAGTAATTGGTTATACTCAACTATAACCCGTGGGTTCAACCACCTTTGAGTAATTGGTTATTCTCAACTATAACCCGTGGGTTCAACCACTAGAGTTATTGGTTATACTCAACTATAACCCGTTGGTTCAACCACTAGAGTAATTGGTTATTCTCTAACAATAATCCATGGGTTCAACCAGATTTGATAATTAGTTTTTAGTTATATTATATCGCAAGTTTTAACCACTCTTCTATGCTTATTTTAATATACTAGACTTTGACCCGTGCGTGCAAGGTTGATTATGCATAATTGTGATCGATATCGGACATTTACCAAATAGATACATCGACACATCGATTGTTGACATTTTCATTACCAAACTTTAAGCCTGCAAAAAAGCTATTAATTTCACTACACTCTGCTTAGTTAGAATAATCAAACTGTGTCTCTGGACAGGCCTTCACCACAGTTAAAATGACTCCCATATACCGGTAATTAAATGTTGCAAAAAATTGCAGAATCGCTCCGAAACGATTTTGAAGAAAATAAATGAAGCTGCATTGAAAACAACAATCAAATTATTCGTTTTCATCAAAAAATTTACTTCATATTAATGAAGAACTCAACACTTTTTCACCAACATTTTTTGCTCGCTTCAAATTTACACATAATGTTGACATTTGGAACTCTCGGGATTTGCACTGAGTTAGAGTTATTTCCCCTATTTTCTTTGATGAACAGAATATGTATTAGCAAATGTTCAATGAAAATTTACACGTATTTGTATGATCGTTTCTGAGTTTATCATTGAGACCCTCCCGTGATTTACCGTGAATGTAATGCGCATGCGCAAGATTGTAAAATCCAAAAAATTCAGATGACTTCCGGATTTTTAAAAGGAATTTTCGTTATTGATTAATTAGCGAAGCTTGATTGAGAAAAAATCAAAACAAATTGGTAATTTTAAGTACCAATGATGTTTAGAATACATGTACATATAAAACAAAATGCAGCACTTTCTCGGTATTATAGCCAAAAAATTCGAGTCTATTATTTTGATCTACTAGTAGTATGGATACCAGCTGGCATTGCTATCTGTTATAAGGGTTTAACATTCGTGGCCAATTTGATACATATTGATCTCCTGTAGAAGAAGAGCTCTATATGAAATATTAGGAAATACCAAAATTTCAAAGACAAAGTATATAGAATTTTTCATAACTTAAAATATATTATAGCCTAACAAGTTATACCGTTAACTTTAAGTAGTTAATTTTGCTATCAAGCCTTCTTGAACTAAATTCTTTAAAACTAATTAGTTGAAGCAATTCCGGAAACAAAGAAAAAAAGATATTTTTTTACATCCCTGCAAACCAGAAGTTTTTGATGGGTTCAAAATCTCAAAGGTTTTCTAAATTAAAAAGATTTCTAGAATCATGGTTTCCCTCATGGGTCCCTCACCAGGGCTTTGCCCTTGACCCACTGGGGGTCTCAAGGCGGCCCGAAGACTCCTTGCCTACAACTGGCACCCTCTCTGACTCCAAATTCTTGATTAGCTCCTAAGCCGATAAATAAATGGTACAAATGTACCATGCTCATAGTCTTAGACATTTCCCTTTAGTTATGGCGGTGTTAGTCCAGTACCTGCTTGAAAGACTAGGGGATCGTGACAGATAAGATCCTCTCAGTGTGTCACCTGTACTATAGACCGCTCTCCTTGATCAAGAACGAGTCCCTTTACTTTCAACTTTCCTCTGGTTAAATTCATATTCAAATGATCTTTGTGTTATGTGTATTGTAAAGAAATACCTACATCAATAGAATTACTGTTTTCTATTTATTAACATTTGTATTATAAACAATAAATTCTATGCGTTTCCCTTTAGTTACAAATTCTAACTTTGTCCCTGACCGTGTTCCAGGTCCAGCACCTACCGGCATTAGTTGAGACACTTCCGCTTCCGTGACTGGGAGCGGCTGTTGTGACGTGGTTGTGAATTATGGTGGGCGGGATACAACACTTCTGCAGGAAACCACAGAAGTTATAGGTGTAGCTGTCCCCGACATGGCACCCGTCATAGATCGCGACGCAACGTCCGTGAAGAGATGTGGAGCAAGCTAAAGTTTAAAAAAAGTATCTGTAAACCAAGCTGTAAAGAAATAGTACACTTCAAAGGGACTATGACACGATTTGAGCTCAAATTTTTCAAAATTTATTTTTTTCAATTTTAATGTCTAGATTTCTCAATAGGGATGTTCTTAATGCTTTGACAAAATTTGAAAGTCAAATATCGAGTTACAAGCAAGTTATAGAGTTCTGTAATTTTATTGTTTACAATATGTGTTGTATTAGTGTAAGTTTAAATCTAAGGTTGCTTTTTGTTGTTGATAAATTTATTTATGAACACATTGAATGAGTTTATCTTGATTTCGCAAATTATTTTGTCAAAGAAATTGTAATTTCTCTACTTCACATGATTTGTAACGAATATATGACTCGAGCTTTGTTAACATACCAACGACTTCTTTCCTCTGTATCTCGCTTGTAACATGACTTCTAGCATTTAAATTTTGATGAATCATTCAAAAAACAAAAGGAAACTATTTCATACCTTAAAATCAAAAATCAAATTTTCATCTGAAATCGTGTCTAGCTCCTTTTATACATATAGTCTATACCAAAAAAGTTAGGTACAGATTATCTTATTTATATCCTCTGCTGCCCTTCAACTGTTCGGTATATTTCCTGTTTTTGAAATACATAATGTATGCCAGGTATTTACATCAACTGGGTATTTTCATATCGCTATAGAAAATAGTGCGTCATACTTAGCTAAACAAAAGGCCCATGGGCCACATTGCTCATTAGAACAATAGTTCCACGTATCATTTTTTAATATTAGTTTTGTTTACCACATTTTACAACAGTGTTAAACTTGTTAAACTTTAAACCTTTTTGGGGCCTCAATAATAGTCTGGGGGTAACGATTTTAACAGTTTAGTATCTACATTATTTGAGGATACTTGCATGGTAATCTCACAAATTGTAGCATGGTAGTTCTTGAGAAGATGAAGAGTTTAAAATATTTCCCTATATATTTCTATGTTGAACTTGAACCCCTCTTGGGGCCGCAGTATTAATTGGTCCGTGGGTCACGGTTTTAACAATTTAGAATCTACATCATTTGATGATGATGCATAGCAATTTCACCAATTGTAGTTTTTGAAGGGAAGATTTTTTTAAATATTTCCCTATATATTTCTATATGTTATGTTAAACTTAAACCCCTTTTGGGATCTCAGTATTTGCCCGATTTTAACAGTTTAGAATCTATATTATTTGAGGATGCTTGCATAGTAATATAATTGTAGTTCTTGAGAAGATTTTTAAACGTTTTCCCTGTATATTCCAATGTTACACTTTGAACCCCTCTTTTGGTCCCCGAGTTTTAAACCGGCGGTCACGATTTAACAAATCAGAATCTTCACTATATATAAAAGCTTTGGTGTAAATATTAGCATTTCTGGTGCAGTAGTTCTTAAGAAGATTTTTAAGACATGCACCATATTTTAACTGTTTCGCAATTGTATCCCTTTTAAAAAGGGGGTTGCCCTTTATTTCAACAATGTAGAATTTTCTTTCCATAAATATTGCTTTGAACAAAGTTTGGTTAAATTTGACCCAGTTATTCTAGAGAAGGAGTAAAAAATGTGAAAAGTTTACAGACAGACGGACGGATGGACGACGGACAACAGGTGATCAAAAAAGCTAAGATTACTACAATAATAGTGTCCGTTGATGTCTTGTTTGATACATTGTTGTTGACAATACGTGGATAATTTTTTGACCGGATGAAACATCCATCATTGAGAACGTGAAATCCATGGACTTGGACGGGCTCATCCTAACCTGATCTAAATTCCTTTAGATTCATCACGATGGGTGTGTGGATTTTGTTCTGCATTACTCGCTTTATTTATAGCCACATAAAACGACTAAGAAATCATCTGATTGTTTGATTTGATAAAATTATTTTGATATATTACATGCAGTATGGTAATTAAGCTGTACATTTGTGTGAATATTATAATTAAATTGAAATATTTATGGTCTAATACTTCTTTTGACTCAATGCATGCTGATTATCTGATAACCTTGTATAACGACAATATTTGACAAGTTTTTCTTGCAATTTAAATACTATACCCACTTAATTGTCTTGACATAAACTGTGTGAACAAAAATGATAAACCAGATACACCCTGATAAACAGTCTTGCTGAGTTGATTATAAACAGTCTTACTTAACGCTGATTATAAAAAGCCTTTACTTGACACCAACGATGATTCAATTTTAAACAGCTTTCTTGACGCCGACGATGAGTTAATTACATGTATAAACAGCCTTACTTGACGCCGAAGCTGAGTTAATTCCCAGGAAAAGAAGGCACGCGGCGAGGGACCACATCTTGAGTGGAGCTGTAGCGGACTGGACAGCGGGGACAGGGGACGTGAGAATCGATAGGCCACAATCAGATGGCGCCAGATTACACGCTCGTGATTCCTAGTGCCAGTTATATATAGTTATCCAACCAAAGAAAACATTTCAAAAGTCCTCATCTTATCAACTCAGTAAGAGTTCCTGTAGTTTTGTAATCTAACAGTAAACGTCCCTAGCTCATGTCACAGGTGATTCAATATCGTACTGGTACATAGAGACTTCGGTCAGCATCTCAGGTGTACACTGTTTAATAAAGATTGTTGTTGTACACCTTTTAACAGTAATTGGTATTGTACAGTCGCCATTTATGGCGATTGTTTTTCAGCACTGGACGGTGATTGCTGTTATATGTTATGAATTGGTTAATGTTGTTGTTTATAACTGATATTTATAACATTAACCGGTGATTGTTGATAGACAACATTAACCGGTTACTGTTGTTATACAACATTAACCGGTTATTGTTGTTATACAACCTTGCCCGGTGGTTGCTGTTACACAACACTGACCGGTATTTGCTGTCTACAACATTGACCTTTAAGTGTTGTTATACAACACTTACAGGTGATTGTTGATGAACAAAAACCGGTTATTGTAGTTGTAAAACATTAATCGGTGGTTGCTTTTATACAATACTAACTTGAATTATTGTTGTACAACATTGACCGATGATTGTTGTTAAAAAACATTAACCGGTGGTTGTTGTTATGCAACATTATCTAGGAATTGTTGTAATCCAACATTGACCGCTAATTTTTATTGTGCGACATTAACCAGTGGTTGGTTTTATACAACAGTGATTTGGAATTGTTGTACAACTTTGATCAGTGATTTTTATAATACAACATTTATCAGTGATTGTTGTTATACAACAGTGATCTGGAATTGTTTTTTGTAAAACGTTAACCAGTGATTGTTGTTATACAACATTCACCGGTTATTGTTGTTATACAACAATGCCCGGTGGTTGTTGATATACAACATTGACCGGTAATTGTTGTCTACAACATTGACCAATAAGTGTTGTTATACAACACTAACATGTTTTTGTTGATATACAACATTAACCGGTTGTTGTTGTTATACAACCTTGTCCACAACATTGACCTTATTGGTGGTTATTGTTTTACTACATCAACCGGTGATTGTTGTTGTTGTTGTTTGAATTGACTGAATATTGTTTTGTTACAGCATTGATTCATGACATTATTTTACACCATGTATTTTTACAGCAGTAATAAAGGATTATGGTTACACAACATTGACCGGTGATTTTTCTATACATGTATATGGCATTGTTGTAGCATAAAGCATGCTAAGATTTTGACTAATGTACATGTAGGATTGTAAGTAAAACTTGTGAAATCTTGGTACCTGCCTAAGTCCTACTTTACATGTAGCATGTCTTATAATGTAACATAAAGCAAACTTAACAAAGTCTTAGCTTAGTCATGCTTATGTTAAAACGTAGAGACAAATTGCTTTAATCCCTCTTATCAAATTATAGGGTATTAATAAAAAAAAATATCTGTCCTATGTTAGTTTCTTGTTTATATGTGTTTATATAGATAGAAGTGCTAGGAATCTTGGTAATTGGGGTAGAAATTAATGTACGGTCGAAAAATTCTAGATGGCATAAGTTTATTGTAGATACACCAAACATTTTTATATAACTTAAATCCAAGGCGATGTATTCAGTCAATTGTATATCCACTAGTTTAGTCGTTCTCGAAGACTGGAGGTGGCGTAATATTGAGATGCCGTTAGAACTCTGTTCTCTGTTGTTGTATTGTCCTTTCCGATATATTTTATTTTATCAAATAAAACATACAACATGACTACTTTAGGGGGAAAGTAGTCATGTTGTATGTTTTATTTGATAAAATAAAATATATCGGAAAGGACAGATATGATTAATAACAATATATGTGTGTCTTAATTAAAGATAAATGTTTTTTTATTTTTTTGTGTAGAATTTCATTAGAGACATTATTTAGCCAATTAGTGTGTTTGATATGTAGTGTAGAATATTTTTTATTGATCTCATATTTTACTCAGGTTTACCATTATCAGCAATGCACATTTTAATTTTGATTTTTTTCTCCATTATATAAAATACATACAAGACTTTAATGTCGGCATATCTAACAAATATTGTTACAGAGTTTTTGAACAAAGTCAGATGGTTCAAAGTAAATAGCTTATTTTTGTCAAATTACTTATCTAAACATTATCTGTAAAACATGCGGAGTAACAATGTCACAAAAATGTATAATTATGTAATTGATTAATCCGAAGACCTAAGAAATTTACATATGGGTGCTTCAATGTTTGTAATTGTTATTACGGTGTCTTTTTATCTTTTTACCTGGTGTCAAAAACAAGATGTGCTCAGGTGTCAACAGATTTTTCTTTGTCAAGGGATTATCTACGTTAACTCAATTATTTCTTTATGGCCAGTGTCCGTCGATAAGGTCACGTGGGTTAATTTTTTAATTACCAAAATTGTTCCGAACAAAGAATCTAATTTTTGATTGGTCGAAATAGATCAGGGAAGCCCAGGTCTCCGATTGAGATAGCGTGCCCTACCTCGGCCATTCTAATCGGAGACCTGCATCAATAAAGTTGTTCAGTTAATTAATCAAGGCTTCCCTGTATCTGATTTCAGGTAAATTATGGTTTACGTTCATTTTTGTTAAATTCATTCATGCAAAGTTCAAATATTTTTCATTTTCTTTATTTTAATGAAATATAAAGTATTTCTTATTATTCTTAATGTTTAAATGCACTTTTAAGAAATTTGAGCTTTCATCAGAGTTAAAGTTTTTATTTGACCTTGCTTATTTTCATTAAGCCAGTTTTGATATTTTTCTACTTTTAAATGTTAAGTTAGTTGAAAAAGGTTTTTGGCTTGATTATTCATTTTGTTGATTAGTTAAATTTATTTTTAACAAGTTTCATAACTGACACCAGGCGGCATAAGCGTTTTTATATTCTCTTTATAAAACCGGAAATGGTTATTCCGTTTTGGTTTTTCATTTTACTATTTCTTTAAACAATGCCGCGTGAAACGTCTACATCGTAAGTTTTATTTGTTATACTGATTTGATTTTTATCTCAAGGAAGAAACGGGTAAAATTATACATGCTTTTATCAATGGTTTATCGTTGTAAAGTTTTATTTATCAAATCACTTGTTTACCTTATTTACTTCCATACGTTCGAATTTCCTCAGCATTTGTTTACTTTAACAACTATTTAGAAATGTGTAATTGTTTAGATTTTTTATACAGAGTGAGTATTTTTATATTGTTTGATCACTCTGATAGTCACCAGCGTTAGGTAGGATAGGGCACCTACATTTGTAATGCTTAAAGCAGTTAGAAATATTTTTTTTTATTGTGCCTGGTGACTATTATGTTGTTTGCATTCTAATCGGAGACCTGCATCAATAAAGTTGTTCAGTTAATTAATCAAGGCTTCCCTGTATCTGATTTCAGAGTCGCTAGTCCCAAACCTTTTGGACCGGATTTAGTGACTAAGGGTCCTCCACTGCCAAGCGAGTTGCTATTCCCCGTACTTATAGTGTCGCAAAGTCATAACATCAATAACATCTTAAACACGACGCGACAGTATTATTAATGTTTCAATCAAATATTGCTCAATTTTTGATAATAGTATTTATGAACTTATTGAATTAGATTATATTATTTTTTACCAGTCATTTTGTCAAAGAAATAGTAATTCCCTACATTACCTTTTCATTATTTGTAAACAAACATAAGACTTGAGCTTTGTTTATATAACAATGGTATCTGACCGCTGTAACTCGCTTGTAGCTTGACTATAACATTCAACATGTTGGTCAACCATTCAAAATGCACCAGTAAACAATTTGATACATCAAAACATAATAATGTTGATCTCAAATCATATCAAAGTCCCTTTACAGAAGACACAGACTGTGTTGTTCCTTTTTGTTCTTTATCTCACCTCACCAATTCAAATCTATTTTTCTTTAAGTCTATATCTTGAACTGAGAATCAATGTTATATTCACTGAGGCGTCCTTTTCTTATTTTCTCAAATTTAGCGAGTTCAATATATAGCTACTTCTTGTAAACTGAGCAGTACATGTTGATATTCCATTCAGCAGCCCCGCTCGCACACTGCATGGAAAATGTTACAGGTCATTAAGACTACTGCTAATATATATATTGGTAAATATTTAGATTTTGTTAGAATTATGCGATGAAAACAATACATTGAAATGCTATATTGTAATAACTTCAAAATGTGTGTAAACATCCACCAGCCGTCTAATCATAATTTGGGGTAAATTGTTCTAGCTAAGAACTTTTCTAGTTACGGAGTTAGGTACTAAAGTCCTATACTGTCTACTCTTAGACTCATGTTCCCTTTATATTACGAACCTCAGAACAGCATTGGGTGGTGATTTTTTGGTGGGGAATTATGGTGTTACGTTGGGGCGACTCGCACCTTCGCACTTTCGCCTTTTAGTCGACAAAGATGCGAGAGAGCGAGTTGCGAAGGTGAAAGTGCGAAACTACTATCGCTCATTCGCCTTGCATAAAAATGTAACTCCTACAAGCTTTAAAGTGAATATAATATCATTTAATATTTATTCGTTTGATGAGATATCGGCGCTTCTGATTGGTCGAAAAATTTCTTTGATACCTGCATCAATAAAATTTTTGGCCGGATCTACTTTTCTCAACTGTTCTGATCTAACACTATTTATAGAACGGGAATTTCCAAGATAAACACTTTCAACAAAATGTAAAGTTGTGTCTGTTTTATTGTCAGCAAACAAAATGCAACCTTGTGAATATAAAAACTTGAAAGTTTAACCTTCAAAATAAACAAAACACATTATTTGATTCACGAAATAGAAAATTAAGCGTCTTCTCACGATTTCGTCTGCTTGAGATCAATCAACATTTACAGCGAGGCTGGCTGTTCCTTTTCCAGGAATATTATAACGAACATATAGGCCTATAAACTTTCACGGTAACACTGCTGTTCAAATTTGGTAACGAAGATTTTTAAATTTACACACGTACATCATCGGTCATCAGAATAAGCGTCGTAAAGAAAAGCTATGAGTAATGCATCAACTCCTTCGGCGCATTCCAAGCGACAGATATACCATTTAAGTACATCACTGGCTATCTAGTTACCACAACGTTTACAAAAGTCGCTTATACATACTATTCTCTGTCGACATATAATCTATTTTCATCCACGATCGCCTTTCCTTGGATGGTTATGTCCAGTTGCATATTCCAGCGATCTCGTTTTATTACGAGTTTTTCTGCACAGTGAATAATATCACAAGCTATCGCATGTATTTTCCTTTCGTTTTCAATTCTGCTGGTTCAGATTTTAACTCACTATTTGTGTTTAATCCTTTAATTCAGCTCAATAGCTCTGCATCAGCTGAAGGCGCATCCATTTTGAATATTGTTGCTGTTGTTGTTTTGTATTCATACGCGCCGCTTCATTTACATTATTTACCTTTTTGATCAATAACACTTCACATTTTTTTATTTGAAAATGTTTTATTAAATGATAAGAAATGAAGATAATAATTTTTCTATTGATCGACGTATCAAAGAAAAAATTGACCGGAAAACTTTTTCATCAATGCGCGTAGCGCATTGATGAAGTTTTCCGGTCAATTTTTTCTTTGATACGTCGATCAATAGAAAAATTATTATCTTCATTTCTTAAATGAATTTGGAAAATCTTTAAAAATTCTCTACAGTCTCAAAAATATTATAATTTTTCTCGCAAATACTGGGTGTCTTACATCCCTTTCAGAAATGAAATTGATGACTGTGTCACAATTATTGTCTTCAGAGTATATCAAATGCATAATATTAAGCATAATATCAAACATATATTTGACATACAGTTGCTAAAATCAACAATTATACATGTATATAGTATTTTAAATCAAAATAAAATATTTTACCAAACATTGAATCCAGTAAATACTTACTGCAAAAATACCGGTAACTTAGCAACATAAATATTCATATATCTTGTGTACAGACTTTTTGAACCTTAAATTTAATTTTAAAATATTTGCTTGACATTTGACAAGATCATGTATTTCCTACTATGTCTCCTATATGTCTAAACAATTCTCAATTTCAATTATACAAAAAACTCCAAAAAAGAATCATCAATAATATTTCTTATTGTAACAATCAGATATTGTGTCATGTGCAATGAATAAATGGGTACTATAGTAAATAATGATAAAATCCATGACATAAATAGCTGCATGATAAACATTCTACTGCTTGAATGATGGTGCTAGGTTGGCGACTGTGACCTTTTGACGACCTTTGCCTCCAACATTTTTTCCCTCTCCTGCTCTCTCATCCTCTGCTGGACTCGCTGAAGGTCTTCCTTCTGTTTCTGCTGCTGAATCTTCAGGGCTCGTCGCTAAACACAAAGCCATTATTTACTGTGTCAGTTAGATATACTATATAAAGACTGTGTTGGACATTGTTTTATTTAGAGAGTGACAGCATCGTAAGATGTCTATATTGAACTAAAATCTCAAGTCGGGTCTATACTTCTCGCGAATAAATGAAAACAAAAAACTGTAACAGGAACATGAAAATCAATTTCAATGTGAAAATATATGTATCTAAATTATGTGAAAAAAAGGGTTTTTTCCGAATAGGATGCTTGCACAAATATCACAAATTGTACCTGAGAGTTAACCAACTTTCCTTAACACGTATAACATGTACAAGTCTATGTTGAAAACTTCGGCACGGGCTCCAATTTTGGAATCATTTATTAGTAAAAGGGAGGCAATATTTGTGAAAATAATATTCAAGTATTTAAGCCTGTACAGCAAAGCTTTAGTTTAATGTCTTCTCCCCCGACTACTGCTACATTTATTATATTTATTGCATGATGAAAAGGGAGTTTAATAAAGAAGATAGCGCAAGGCATTGGTTTAATTTCAAAATTAATTTTGTCCATCAAATTTTATAAAATGAAGTTTGCAGAAGCACAATATATAAAATTTATC
Organism: Magallana gigas; assembly: GCF_902806645.1. NCBI lineage: Eukaryota > Metazoa > Mollusca > Bivalvia > Ostreida > Ostreidae > Magallana > Magallana gigas. Next base: position 52,682,298 of record NC_047560.1, read on the forward strand.
AGTTTGAATATTTTAACAAACGATAAGAAAGAAATATTGCTACAAGTTTGGGTGCTATCGAAAATTTTAACGTAAACAGCCTAGTTATATAAAAATACCTAACCACTTATCCATTTCAGTCACAATTTAGTGCGTTATCTAAATGTTATATGCGACTTCGATCTCGAATTTACGGATTTGTAGTATATTTCTAAAAGGCTCACTTGTAAAGATACAAAATGATATAGTGTTTTTGTTGATTGAAATCGATTGTTTTCCTTTAGACCTTTTAATTAGATTATGACAAATATAGAGAAGACTCGAGTTCAAACAGTTACCAACTCAAAGCAAAAACCTAAATGATTTTTTTTATCGAAATTTGAAAGTTTCTTTAATCATTCAAGTAATATGTCAAAATTTTGTGAGGTTTCTAAAGAGGTTGTTTGTGAAATTTTATTAAAATGGAGACACAGCTGTTTTTGTCCCTGTCATAAGACTGTAAATATCAGGTGAGGCATTATATAGAATTATCATGATGAGGACAAAGGAAAACTCAGTTACAACAAATTCCATTGGATTTTCTTTACTATATCTGTAATTCATACAACAAATTTACAATAATAGGCATTGCAAATTTGTTATAATTTTCCTTCCCTTTTTGTATCAGATGAAATTAAGTAATTTATTCAGTTATTCATGAAAAGAAGTTTAAAATGTACACAAATTTAAAGCCTAATAAAGCAAAATTGACCATGGACTAAAATGGATAACAACAGTTGTTGAGTGACTCGGATGAGTCAGTAATGACTAGCAAAAATATTCCTATTACCTAGGATGAGGTGTGTTCATACATGTACCAGTAAACTACATGTACTGTACACTCAGTGATGTGGACACATGATTACACACAGTCTATATATATCTGCCTTACCTTTAGTTTAACACCCTTGTCTGACAAAAAGTTCATCTCTTTTTTAAGGTTGATTAATTTCGTGTGATATTTCCTGGATTGGTTCATCTACAAAGATAATTGGCGATATGCTGCACTTCAAATCATCATATTCAACAAGAGTATAAACATTGAACAATGAATTAGTCAAATTCAAGAGACAGTTGTCATTTCTTTAGGACAAAAGATAAAAGTATGTGAAATAAAATTGCACCATCTCAATAAATACAAGTTTGAATATGGTTTGGTTCAAAGCAAAAGAACTGCTCTGAAAAAAAAATGAATTTCATTCATCAAGACAATTTGGTGTAGGAAATGCTCATAGTATCCTAAAGAATGATTTTGCTTCATAAATTCTTTCCTGTTTCATCATCTTAAAAAATACTAGTAAGGTCACATACAAAAAATATTTTTAAAAAGCACGCTCACATACCCCACACTCTACTAATGCTTGACAATGCTAAAGATAATGAATGGCCAGGTGCCAATAATACACAAAATAAAAATCGGGGATAACTCTCAAACAAGAGGCCTAAGGGCCACATTGTGCACATGAGCACAAGAGCCAACACAGGCTTTAGACCATCTTTAGAGTATCAAATAGAAAATATCTAGACAACTAAGTGGAGAATATTATGATTTTCAAAGATTTTAAAATTTTCTCCAACATATAAGTTACATGTATTGACCAACATTGACCTCCTTTTGTTGATTTAGTTTTTGAGAAGAACATTTTTAAAGATTTTTCCTTATAAAAAATACAAACACTCATCAATAAATGTGGCTTCACCCTAGCCCTAGAGATCATGATTTGATCAAACAAACTTGACGTATCTAATTTACCTGAAGATGCTTCCAGACAAGTTTCAGCTTTTCTGGCTGATTGGTTTTTGAGAAGATTTTTAAAGGTTTTTCTCTAAATAATATTCTTATGTAAAAATTCAACCTCCAATTGTGGCCCCAACCTACCCCTCTGTATCATGATTTGTACAAACTTAAATTACACTGCATGAGGATGCTTCCACACAATTATAAGCTTTTCTGGCAAATTGGTTTTTGAGAAGAGGATTTTTAAAGATTTTTCTCCATATCATGTTTTGTTATGTAAAATTCCAACCTCCCATTGTGGCCCCACCCTACTCCTGGGGATCAGGATTTAAACAAACTTAAATCTACACAACCTGAGGATGCTTTCACATATAATTTAGTTTCTTTATGCTGACGGTTTTTGAGAAGAATATTTCTAATCTTTCTATTACTTCTGAAATTGCTCCAGATGACATGAAAGTTGCTAGACCACTATATAAAAAGGTAGCTCATTTGATATTGGAAATTATAGACCTGTTAGTATTTTTTTTTGTTTTTAAGATTTTAGAGAAGGCTGTTCATTCACAACTTGTAAAGTATTTAGATCAACACAAAAATTCAAGTTTCAATAAGCTTTTAGAAGCCATTTTCTACTAACACATTTAATAATATATTTGTTGATTTTATCAAAAGACAATATGGCTAAGGGCCATTATGCAGGTGTGATTATGCTGGATTCTGTCAATCATGAAATTTTATGTAAAAGGTATTGGTATTAGAAATACTGAATGGTTCAAATGTCTTTATCAATATATCTTTTGTTATTCCTTATTTATGTCAATGATATGGCTTCCAGTATTGATCCCGAATGTAAACTTATTTTATATGTCGACAATAGTGCAATTTTATTTTCTCATCATAAAAAACCCAAATTTTATTTAGGAGATGCTTCGAGCTGTTTTAAAACATTCTTCACTTAAGTATTGAATCATTTTTTTTTTAAAGATACAATCTCAAAACTGCAGCGGTGTGTGCATACAAATTGAGTAACGCCCAGTGAACCTGCAGCATATGAAGCCTGACAAGTATTATGAAACCCTACAAATAGATATACAGTAAAATCTGGCATACTATATACAGGATATAGAGTTCAAGGGATATAGCCATGCTCCATAAAAACCATCAATGCTGATGGTTGAGCAACTGTTCCCTGATACTTACTGTTTTACTAAGCTCCTCAATATCTCTGCAATCAGCAAATTTTGAGTTCTCCTGCTGCACAGACTCAGTGAGGAACTGCTGGTTCTGTCTGAACAGAAATAAAAGTCATAGTACTTAAGTACCAACGGGAGTTGATTTTATTATAATATTATTCATATGTAATTTTGCATGGCAAATAGTTTCTTATAGCTATATTTGAATAATTCCACATATTTTTTAAAATATGAATTATTGGTCTCTTCCGACAAGAATTCTGAGATTTAGATGGAAAACCCCCTTATGAATCATGTTGTGTAACATTTAAAGATAGAATTAACGCCATCAAACTATAACAGTAATCGAAATATTTCTGGAAATTAAATTGTATCCAAGCAATAATAAACTCTGGCATAGGAAAAAGTGAGACTACAAACAATTGTTTGCACCATTTTAAATCTAATTATTTTCAAGGTATTTATAAGTAAGTTTCCTTGAACACTTGAAAAGCAATGCTTCTGCATGAATTCCTTACATCTAATCTATCTATCATTTTCAAATACATGTACATAAAAGTTCTAAATCTAGTCAGTGGTGATTATTTGTGCTTAGGTTGAAACAGTCTGTTTCACTTCCAGTTTGCCAGAGTAACTGCAAAGGAGAGTTGATTAAAATCAACTCCCAAAAATCAGCAGGAAAAGTTTGAACGACAAGTCAGATAGATAACAGTTATTCTTCTGTATATATATAGTATTTATTATACTTTCATGTTAAATACTGAAATCTGATTGGTTTAGACGCAGTTGGTAATTTGTTCTATTACCCTCAGCATTAGCAACACACCTAGCAACGGGTAACACAATGAATTGTTACATGCTCATATCCAACAACATGTATCTAGAAAAAATAGAACGTTATATATTCACCTGCACCTGACCTAAGGAGGTCAATAATTCAATATAACATTTGATTTTCTCTACAATGGACTAAAAATAGATCATCCAATGAAATATCACTTTTCTCAATTTGTTCGGCTATGGCTTCAAACTAAAATCTTTGCTTTATAACACTCAGTTTAATATATCTGTACCAGTTTGCTGCTGAATCATAAAATAAAAAAACTATTGCTGTTTTTTCGATTAATACCATGTTTTATCTACCCTCAAAGTACAATGTTCATGCACCTTGCCTCAGCTTGGTGAATATTGTACTTTTTGGGTAGCTTAATCATCATATTGACCTTAATTAAGAACAGCACTAATTGCATATAATCTATGGATCTTCCTACCCATATTTTTTTTAACTTGTTTTTAATAAGCCATATGGCAAAATTCATTTAATTTTTTAATTTTACTGAGCAGTAAATCCTTGATAATATGTCATTAAGTAATCTCATTGATAAAGTTTGCTAAAAAAGAATTTTAGTAAACAGCATGTACATGTATGTTATGATCTAGCAGTGTTATTGTTTGTATAATTCTGAATTTGTATGGTATCAGCACAGATCCTCTACAAATGTACAAGTAGCAAAACTTACAACAGATCATCCAATGAGCTCTTTGATTTCTGCAAGGATGGCAGACAAATTTCTAGCAGACCTATGGACAGATTCTCTACCATTGAGGGGTCCACAGCTGTCCAGCTCTCCTCTTCAGGGAGTGGACCCTCCCCAGTCTCGGGGGCACCCTGTGGATCCTTCTCATGTATGTCAGTACTCTCTTTGCTTCTGTCAGCTGTTGGAAGTACACATCACCATATTACAGATAAATAACCATGAGATTATACAAATAGGAGATTGACTTAATTAGTACAGGCATTACCATCCATTTCTCTGCTCTGCTGATCACCTCTCTGCTCCTCGACAGCTGGATCCCCAGACATTGTTGGACTCAATGACCAGATGATACTTATGTTGTAATATTCAGGTCCCAAAACTTTTCTATCCTATATAGCCTGTCACCAAAAAACTGATTGGTTACAATTTATAATTTAAGAATCAATCACAATTTTCATAATTATTAATTGAAACTGATAGGCCATGCATCATAAACAACACAAGTGTCACCCTTATGAACAGGTTAATATACATTTATAATGGGATGGGAGAAATACACATAATGATGGACCAGACCAGGATTCAAACCTGGGACCCCTGAATCTCTAGTCACTGATGCTTTACAAACTGAGCTATCAGGTGCCAGTATACAAAACGGTCTGACTGTCACATTTCTCTATTCCAAGAAGGTCACCACAGACGCTTCCCCTTGCAGGAGTTGTCAGTTCCAAAGGCTGGCACGGCACCAAATGTAACGTAATGGGAGAAAATGATGATGGATCAAACCAGGATTAGAATTCCATCCCCCTATATTTACATTTTTCAGTGTCTATGCCTGTGATAACACTACGTATCGATTTTGTACTATTAATATAACCCATAATACAAATGACGCCAAATTGTGGCGCCAGCGGGGTTTGCTTATGTATATTTAAATATTTAATCGTACAATGGCTTAAAATTATATAAATATAAGTAATAAGGAATCATTTTTTGAATATTATGAGGTAATAATTTCGGTCAGGGCGTGATCAAATCTAACAATCATTTATTGGATTTGATCATGCCCCGACCAAAATTATCACCTCATAATACTCAAAGAATGATTCCTAATGAATCTCTAGTTACTAGGTGCTCTACAAACTGAGCTATCAGGTGCAAGCATTCGTACTGGTCTAACTGTCACATTCCTCCAGGGCCCCCATTAAATGATCTTTGCCCTTGAAGATCACCCCAGGCTCTTTCCCTTGCAGAAGTTAACCTGTCAATTTCAGGGGTTGGCACGGCATGAAATGTAACATGAGATGGACCAGACCAGGATTCCTACCTGGGCCTCTGAACTAGTACTGCACAGTGTCAGCGGCTTGGGGTAAAATGCTGACGATGGACCCTCCACTTTGGAGGGTCCATAGTGGAGGGGGTGGAGCTTGGTGTGTCAATCTTAATTCAGAGTCCGTTTGATCTGTCATTCCAATTTCATCATGCACCAAATAGCTAAAACATATGGGTTGTTTATTAGAAATTAAAAAAAAGGAGAGGGAGGTCCTAACATTTAATGAATTTAGCAACTTCAAATGAACTTTATCAGGATACATAAATTACTCTATGTTTGTGTAACAATTATTCTGAGTCCAGTGAGACTGTGAACAGGAGGTTAACTCACCTCAACGTTGGGAGAGATTTATCTTTTTTCCCCCGAGTAACATATTAATAGTAAAAAAAAATGCTATGGATGTTGACAATTATTTACAGAAAAATTAAGAAAACCACCCGATGATCTTGTTCTCAAACAATATGATTATCGGAAATATCTGAGTCCGAATTCCAAGTCACCAAGAGTGTCAGCTTCGTTGCAATATATGTATTAACAATGCAGATTGTTGTCGGAGACAATGTCCGGTGTTTGAAATGTCTCGCCATGTCATAGTGCATTTAGAAATTTCAGCACAATTATCTTCAGGACATAGGGACATTTAAAGGAAATGTAATATAAAATAAATTAATCATTTTTACAAGACTTACACTTTTGTAGAATAAAATTCATAAGCTGTTATAAATTTTTGTCCACTTCAGCAATAATGCAACTGTAATATTTTTACTATATACACCTTGTGTAGAACTAATGAACAATATGTACTTTTAAAACACCCAGCACCTAAATGAAAGTGCCACCATTCGTCATCGTCAATTAGGGGAGAGAAGTTTTATGTGCTTGTGTTTAAAAGTCATATAAATAAAACAATGTGCCCCATTCTGTTTCTGATAACATAATTGGAACGACAGATCAAACGGACTCTGAATTAAGACTGACACACCAAGCTCCACCCCCTCCACTATGGACCCTCCAAAGTGGAGGGTCCATCATCAGCATTTTTCCCCAAGCCCAGTGTCAGCTAGATAGCTCAGTTAGATGGACATTGGTAAAGCACCTGACAAGAGATCCAGGAGGTCGTTGTTCGAATTCGAACTGATCCGTCATTATTTCCCCATTTCCATTACAATCATATCAACTGAAAAATTATTGATATTGAAGAACAAACTTTAATAACTGGATCAGGCTATGAAAATGTCTCTGGCTAAAAGAGCTCTAAAGAGCAATACCCGGAACGTACATAAATATACTCAAATAGCAATTTGTCTACAGTTCATAAACTTTTACGACTCATAGTGTAATACATTTGCACACATTTTAGAAAACTTACTTTTCATATTCAGATTTCTGCAAAATCAGATGGTACACCCATCACAAAATATCGAGCCCGATTGTTTTTCTTCCTATTTAATTTTACTCAAAATAATAATACTCTATACCTGATGTTATATTATTCTATAGAATTTAGTGTCTCTTTTTCTGTGATTCAATGTTATTAAATCCAAAAGACATCAGCTGCCAATGGTCTAATGTTATTACATCGGGATCGATAGTCAAAGTAACAAAGTAAAAGCAACATGGAGGCCACATTTGGATCTACCGAGTTTTGGAGAAACGGCCCTCAGCCGGGTGCATTGTACAAATTTCCAGGACATGTAAACACAACACAGGCATCACAGATCGGAGCAGCAAAAAGAACATTGTAAATACTAAAACTATGTAGTGGTTTTGTAATTTTATATCAGTAGTGCCGAAACCATGATTTTTGCTGATTCATTTTCAGTCATCATAGTCTTACAAAAAGTATCTCATACAAAAGACGTTATTTTTTCTTTTTGAGCAAGTACAACATGTTCTATGTTAATTATGCCCTAATAGTTAATCATAAATTAATATGTAAACGGTATGACCGTTGGACCGAGCGCAGATTTAACCATGTTAACACAGTGCAGTTTGATTTTTATAGAACAAGATTTATTGAAACGCACACAGTAGGATCCGCCTGATTAAATCATCAGCCAAAGTTTAACTAAACGTCTCGTGCCCAGTCTACATTATAAGTTATAGCGAGCGCAGCTCGCCGGCGCGCAGCGCCGGCTAGCGAAGCGAGCTCTAAGAACCAGTGTGCGCGGGAAAAAGAACGAGCTAAACCTACAGTTCATCAAACAAAATTTTTTGTCTACGTCCCATAATGCTCTCTAATGTTTACACCCGTGGTGCTATGCCAAAAATGGCCGACTTTTAACTCGTAATTTACGGTGACTTAAAGTTTGAAGACACGTTTTGAGTACCGCATATGCTTTGGCGAGACTCAAAAGATTTGTTACATGCTTCCATACCTTCGTATTGAGTCGAGAAACGTAAACAAAGACGAACAGTCATGGATGACGTCACAGTGCACTCGCGCTATATTTCCCGCGAAAAATTTAGAGGTGGATCAAACATCTGTAATGAGTGTACTGGCTATTTCAGTATAGTCTGCGATACCTGCCTCATTGACATATGATTTGTTTTTAATCTTTTTTTAATATAGAGATTTTATATATATATATAAACTAGCAAGGGCCATACTTTACTGTCATGTCGATCCATTTTTAAAGTAATTGTGCATGCATGTACCGTGCAGTAGGCAGGTAAGTATATGAGTAGGGAGGAAATAAACAATAGGACATTTTGAACTAAATAAAAAGGAATAAAATGAAAAAATAAACAGGTAAAAAAATTATGTAGATATTGCATATAGTCATACCATTAAATAAAAGTGGGAAATTACACACCTACAAACAGGTACCGGGCTCTCTCTCTCTCTCTCTCTCTCTCTCTCTCTCTGGGTAGGGGGTTGCGCTGTATATATCATAACCATTAAAATTAGTACATTTGGCATACTTATTGTAGAGCAATACTCTCTCAAAAATTCTTTGACGTTCGTTGATACCTAAATAAAACTATAAGTTGACAATGACGCAAGGTACAGTATGTGTAATTCTTGCTGCGCTCGCCAGAACGGTAGCACCGTAAAACATATTATTTTATAAAGTCATGTTTCAGACGTAAAACGTACACGTTTTGTCTTCGGAGATGGCCGAAGAGAGTTACGTTATTCCAAACTTTTTTTTATTTCTTCTTTCATTGTTTATCAATTTAATTCATATAAATGCCGCGGTAATATAATTGAATACTTTATTCAGTATCTAAAAGATCACTTCCTTAATTGATGTTTTTATTTTCCATCTGATAATTTGATAAAACATACATAGAGCTAGTCGTGTTTTTTGATTGAAGCACTATTGAAACTTATCTGGTGCCCTCTTTTACTTCTTTTAATTCAAATTACCTCCTATTGAAACACTGTAACATTTTAATCGAGTTTAGGGGCAATAAACATCGATAAGTACCGGTCAATCAATAATTGAACTAACTTTTTAAAAACAAAATGGCTGCCAATATGGCAGCGCCAAGGGCAATCGCAACTTCTCGGGCCTTTCTGGCAGGCTCGGAAAAACACCTCGAATGTATTAACATTACCGGATGTTAGAATTTTATACAAAATGGAGTCGCTTCCCATTGAAATAAGTATCGGCTAGACAGCCTTATTAGTCGCTTATGTGTTATATTTTTGGGGATGTCATTTACTTTTATGAAGTCTAGCTTACATCTCAACAGATCGTAAATGTGTTGTATTTATATCAAGTATTATAAAAAAGAGGTTGTCATGGACTCCTAGGTAATACATTCGAGGTGTTTTTCCGAGCGCCCAGGGCTGGAAGAATTTTTTTTTTTGCCTTAGTACCCCTGATTCAACTTTCATTTTTCATTGATTTTCTTATATATATACTTGTAACCATTAATCCTCCCTTCACAGTTTAAGCTAAATTATGTATGTACCAATTTTCTCTATTTACTATTTGTAAAAATCAATTTTGACAACTATAAGATTCAAGAAAATGGATATTTATGGTGTCTACCTTCAGCCTTAAAATATTGGTTATGTCAGGTGGATATTTGGCCAAGTACTAAAAGATCAAATCAAGGTCAAGGGAAAAGGTCAAGATCATTTTTTGAGTTTAGATATTAAATTAACAGTTAGTATTCATTTTTGTTATGAAATACAATCTCATTCATACAGAAAGGCTTGAGAGTTTTAACTTATATGCAGCTTTAAAAGGTTGGTTATGTCAGATAGATTTGTACTTTATATCTTTATATCTTTTCAGAGCACCTACAGTGACGGGGACGTCTGTACTTGGCCTGTGTTTTGATGGAGGGGTCATTATAGCAGCTGACATGCTGGGATCATATGGTGCCCTGGCTCGCTACAGGAATCTCTCGCGTGTGATGAAAGTCAATGATTCAGCAGCCATTGGTATAAGTGGAGACTATGCAGATTATCAGTTCATGAAATCTGTCATTGAGCAGAGAGTGTGAGTATAGACCCATAGCAGTAAATGAGCTGAGAGTGTGAGTATAGACCAGTACCAGTGATTGAGCTGAGAGTGTGAGTATAGACCAGTACCAGTGATTGAGCTGAGAGTGTGAGTATAGACCAGTACCAGTGATTGAGCTGAGAGTGTGAGTATAGACCAGTAGCAATGATTGAGCTGAGAGTGTGAGTATAGACCAGTAGCAATGATTGAGCTGAGAGTGTGAGTATAAACCAGTACCAGTGATTGAGCTGAGAGTGTGAGTATAGACCAGTACCAGTGATTGAGCTGAGAGTGTGAGTATAAACCAGTACCAGTGATTGAGCTGAGAGTGTGAGTATAGACCAGTACCAGTGATTGAGCTGAGAATGTTAGTATAGACCAGTACCAGTGATTGAGCTGAGAGTGTGAGTATAAACCAGTACCAGTGATTGAGCTGAGAGTGTGAGTATAGAACCATACCTATGATTGAGCTGAGAGTGTAAGTATAGACCAGTTACCCATTGCTATCTCTGATTGTTACTGGGTAATGGTTCTGTAGTGTCAGTCGGTTGATCACATCTCAAACACTTCAGTAAGCTGTGTACATTGCATGTGTTACACCAGTATCAGAAAGGGGGAACATTAATAGTGAAATGTGTAATACTGTGGAATCATTTAAATTCTTGGGGGCCAATTTTTGTGGATTGTGAATTTTTTGCTTATTCGTGGGGATGTAATTTCGTGGATGTGCCAGTTTTCAGTTTCAGTAACAAAGATAACTCTTTCTAAATTTGCTTTCGTTAAGGATGTAAATTCGTGGGGAAGGTCTTCCCACGAATACCACGAAAATTGAGCCACCACGAATTCTAATGATTCTACAGTATACCAACTCTAAGTGTTACTTAATGAATTTTTGGTAAAAGTTTGTATAACTAAAGAGAGCCCCTGTGCATTTAGCAGACAAAAAGAGTACATGGTTAGGATAATAAAACATTTAAAATGGGGAATCAAAGGCCCCAGCTAGAGTAAATAAATAATTCTGTGTTGACAGATACATGTAGCATCTAAACTGAAAACATGATGGCAATTAGCAAAAAGATTGGCTTAGAAGCCTCTACTATAATTGGAAGTGCATGACAGCAGTTCTGATGAAGGGATGGAACTCTACAGTGGAAAACACATTTCCCCTCAAATCCCAGACAAGTTCATGATTGGATATCTGATGATGCTGAGTTCATTATTATACATGTAATGACTGAGTAAGGAAGTCTCTACCAGAATTAGGAAATAAAAGTACATGCCCCTTAATTGGCTAAGAAATTTGTAAGACACTTTAATGATCTTGTATTATAATATGTTCTTATGTTTATAGCATTATAAAGATATTAAAGTTGAAAAAAAAAACATTGATGAAATTAACTATGATTTGAAACACACTAGCATATGTAGAAAACAATATGTTTGAATACAAGAACAACTTACAGGAAACTATAAATGAGCTTCATTGAAGTACTTGTTATAGGTATACATTTATAAATCTTTTCCAGTCAGCTTTGTAAAATTCATGTCTTGATCAATATATTAAGGCTGATGATCAGCTTGTCTAGTACATAGATGTTTATAGACACCTCCTAAATGAGGTCAAATATTTAATAGTTATTTTTTTTTTCAGTATAGACGAGGAGTGTTTAAATGATGGTTTTCAATACACACCTAAGAGTCTGTTTTCTTGGATGACAAGGGTTCTGTACAACAGAAGGTCCAACTTTAATCCTTTATGGAACACATTTATTGTGGGAGGAGTGCAAGATGGAGAACCGTAAGTACATGTAAACAGTTCCAATTGCATCTAATATTTTAAGTAGATATCATTGAATAGTAAACCGAAAATTGTCTAATTAAGAAATAAAGTATGAGTTTTCGTGAATGTTGCAGAATAACCTCCAAGGTCGAGAAATGTTTTGTTTTGAAATTTAAAAGCAGAGGCTTTTATGTGAAATTGACATGGTTTTAAAACTTTTCACAGTTTGAAGTTGTACTTTCATGATCAGTGCGAGACAAAAGGTATTTCTGATCTGATAATTTACTGATGACGTTCGTGGTATATTGGAGAATAATGTCCGTGCAATCTCTTTGATCTCAGCAATAACTGTAGTAGAATGAGATATGAAACTTTTTATTAGCTAGCATAATCAATAAGCACAATAGCTGTTTCTTTTGTAAACTTTCAGAATTGTTAAAATAGAGTTTGATTTTAAAAAAAATTGTGAAGATATGGTGGGTGTTTTATAATTATTTTAAAACGTACTCCATTGCAACAGAAATGTCAATACATGTATTTAAAAAAGGAATTGTCTAGAAAGAAATCAATTTATAATGTTACAGCGCAAGCATCCTTGATAGTGTAAATTCTAGATTGTTCAAACTATGACCACTTTCCTCTTACTTCTTATCACTTAAGGTGGCTCACTATACCATGAAATTTTTTCTCAAATCAGCAGAAAATTACTTGATTATGATAGATATCATAATGGATAAGAAGTATTTAAGGTAAATCAGTGGTTAATGAATCATGCTTGCATGAGACTATCAAAAAGTAACTAATGTTCAAATTAAATGCCTTGATTGTTACTTCTCTAAGCTCTTTAAAGTTTGCAATTCAGCAATTTAAAGCTTTTTCTTTAATGTAATCAAAGAATTATTTCGGGAGTAAATGTGATGATCATTAATTTTAATTTTTAATTAATTTGAAATCAGTTTGTTTTCCATTATACCTTATTTAGACTATGAGAAAAATATGGAGCACACACCCACTCTATTAAAGAAAATGCCTTAAAGTTCTAAAAATTGACACTATTTGCAGGTTTTGATACGTATACCCTGATTGAGTCAACACATATTTCAACTACTGGACATATTTATAGGTTTAAAATCAATGATATGTTAAATATATGTTTTTTTAAAATGATTTTAAAAAAAAAGATATAAGATTTATTGATATTTTAATTTTCAGTAGCTTGTCCGATCGTGTATGGGAATTTAACACGCCTTATCCACCCATCTTCTTTATTAATCTCTAGTTTTCATCCCTTCTAGTCTGCAAAATAATACTAGTAAACTGTCCCAACAATTGTAAGTCCTTAGGAGGAGGGGTGAAATATTATAGCCTCCTGTTTTTTTATGATTATTAGAGAATGTATTCCCTTTTCCCTAAACTCTAAAAAAAATGAGATGTGATGATGTAATTTGTTGTCCTGGCGTGAAGAGACAATTATATAGTGTTTATCCTCATGTTGTCTTCTTTCATCCAGGTTCCTAGGTTATATTGATAAGATTGGAGTGGCCTACAATGACCCCACCATTGCCTCAGGATATGGAGCCTATATTGCAGCAGTAAGTAAATCTTGTGATTGATCATGCAGGAGTCGTGCATACCAAGACAGAAATTAAAAAAAAACTGTAACAGTGAGTATGTGTCCTGTATCATGCTCCCATGCAGTATCATTGAGAACTACAGTTTAGTTTTTTGGCCTGTCATCAACTTTTGGTCATTTTTATAAATAGAAAATTTGATAAAAATCAGAATCTTACTTTCAATAACAAATGAGATTTATTTACCAGTAAATATGTTTTTTAGCCTATTGACACTTAACAAATTTTTTCTTTACTGTAGCCTCTGTTACGTGATGCCTTTGAGGCCAATCCAAAAATGTCTCTGGCGGAGGCTGAGAAGAAGATAGACGAATGTATGAAGGTCTTATACTACAGGGATGCCAGGTCCCTGAATAAGGTAATGTATGAACCCTTTCTTAGTTACAGAGGTGTTTGACATGTCAACTCTCTTGATAAGAAGGCAAGCAGAAACTAATTTTTTAGATCACCTGAGTCACTTGAGGAAACTATTTTTTTCTCTATTGTAGTATGAAGTGGCCATAGTAACAAAAGATGGCACCATGATAAAGTCCCCCATTGTATCAGAGACTAACTGGGAGGTAGCCCACATGATTAAGTAAGTTTTCCGTGTCTCTGGTTGTAATCAGCAAAGACTGTTACTATACATGTAGCTCATAAACACATGTATCTATATTTGTCTTGTTATTCAGCTGCTTGAATATCGCTACAAAGAAATGCTTTTTTATTTAATTATTTTGTCCCTTTTTCTTTTCTTTTGTAAATTGTATTAGTTTTGATACAGTTGTTGGCTAAAATGTAAAGCTCTTTTTGTTTAAAATTCTCAATACAATGCATGACAAGTTGATACAGTGTAAAGTTACTTTGATATGCCTAACTATTTATTGCAGATGCTTGAAATTTTAACACACTATTTGTTTAGGCATGCCATATCGTGGGATATATTTTTGTACCAAGCGGATGTCAACTTCCTGTAAAATGATGACTATTTATTTTTAGCCTTAATTTTCGAACAAATTTTCATCAAAGATTTCTCAGCAACCATTTATCGCAGATGCTTGAAATTTTAACACACTATTTGTTTAGGCATGCCATATTGTGGGATCTATTTTTGTACCAACTGGATGCCAGTTTCTTGTTAAATGTCAACTTTGCTTATTTTGCATATTCACATCAGAGTTGGGTATCACTAATGAGCATTTGCTCACATATATCTTGTTTATCAACACTATATAATTATAAAAACTATTGATACATAATGTCTGCTTTTGTTCTTTGTGATGAAGGGCTGTAATATTTAGACAAGCTCCTATTTTTACTTTCTTAATACTCTCCATGCAATAATTATTCAATCTGTACATAAGGCAAAAAAAGGTCTCTCTATTCCCTAATGATTCCAGTCGTATATGAAGAATATGCTACTTATATCATACTTACTTTGAATTGTTTACAGAATTATAAGTTGCAGTTCTGCTTTCATTAGTGATTTATTACATTTAGAAGGCCGTAGTTCTATTTGTTCTGATGAATGTTGAGTGCTGCCTTATCAGATTTATTGCTCTCTCTCTCTCTCTCTCTCAAAATTCTTCAATTTTGTAGTGAGAGCACGCGGTCGAGATAAATATTTAGCAAATCTAAATGGTTAAGAGCAATTAATATTTTTAATGTACAAATGCACTATTTATTATATGCTTACACTTATTGGTTTGTTTTTTCAGGGGCTATGAATAACACAGAAGAGGTGGGCTGTGACAGTGAACTGTTTGTGTATCAAATTGTGTATCAAGTTGTGTACACTTATCATGTACTCATAGACTGTGTGATAAATATCATCAATATTCCATCCCAGAAAAGCATCATTTGATCTGAAATAGAATAAAGATAAAATCACAAGGAAGTTTTAGTGTTCTGTTTTTTCGTCTCCTTCTGATACTGATAGATTGGGTCTAAGGACTTGACGGAAGGAGGAAGAGTTGCCTGAGTTAGAAAACCTCTTTACATGTAACACTTCATGTACGAATAGCATAGAAGTGGATTAGCTTATCAGTACAAGTATCTGTGTTTTTCCTTGAAATAAACCGGATAACTCTGAAAGCAGTTCTGTACCAGCCAGTGACCGACCTAAGGTCCTCTGTGTGTTACAAATTATATCAGATTATATGTACATGAACACCTCATCTATTGATAAGAGCATACTCTCATTTTAGAATTTAATTTGCTCTTTTATTTTGAGAAAAGTCAAATGTCATCATATTTGAGATTTCCTAATATGACCTTGACCTTTAATGTGCATAAATTATATGATTTCTTTGGTTAGATACAAATCAATTTCTACTTGGTGTTATAATGAACTATTTGTTCGAAAAAAACAATATTTATATTATAAATACACAAGTGTTAAGTACCAGTGTAGGACGACACGTACGGTACATCGGTTTACATGAGTGTGTTGTTGCTAGTTCCTCATAGTGTGTTGTTATTTTCTAGTATTCTACTACATCAGATTTCATTTGGAAATTAATGAATGGATTTAAAGGAAAAGAAGATACCAGATTTTCTTGCACTACCATAAAAGTAACGTTAAATCAAACATATGCGTACATGTACATCAAATACATTAAAGACGCTCCCCCAAAATCCCAACATGGAGCATACAGTAAATATAGCAGTGTTTCTGATCATATTAACAACGGATGGTGGTTTACATCAGACAGTTAAATTATTCAAAAATACAGTACTGTATATTGTTGGACCTTATCGTACATTCGTTTCTACAACTTTTTACTCGAACCGCATTGTTATGAAGTCTCGTAAGAGCTTCATTTGTATTCTGCAATCTATCGCAAATGAGAAGAACCATCTCAAAGCGCGAACATTCGATTCTTATAAAAAGGGTACTTTGCATACTTTAACATGGACAGCTTGTATGTTTACTGGTGAATTATAACCTGTTGACTGTGTGTGTGTATGTCGTATAACATATCTAAGTAGACGGATCAAACACTCAGTGCATGAGACAATGGACCGACTTGTACTATTTGATGGTTCTGACCTTGGTTAAGACCTTCACCCTCGCCTTTAGTTTGAAGTTTTTCCCATTCATCATATATCAAAGACGAAAGATTAAAAAAAGGATAAAACAAATAATATATGTTTTTATTTTTTTTGAAATTATATTTTCGCATTTACTTTTTAGTTTTCTATGGAAACGAAGAAAGATGTTAATGTATATAATTTACATATTGCAAAAGCAGATTAAAATAAACCGCAAATAGCCGCATATTCGTGATGTATTCATATCAGACAAACTTGAAGTAGAATACGAAGGACGATTTGTGTAACATAGAAGTTAGACTATTATATTTGACTATATAGCATTAGGGGATCAGAGAGTCGGCATTTTGAAAGAACTGGCCACTCCACTTTTTGGACAATATTTAACCATTGAAGAAACATTAAGAGTTTTAAGATATCATAATGATGCACACTATTCCTACCTCACTCCAAGGATTAAGAATGGAGATCGGCAAAGGTGCGTTTACACGTACTGATGTTTTAATACCCCCCCCCCCCCTTAACACACTTATGTTACACCTTACATAAATCTGCCTAGTTTGTTTGAAACCAGTTTTTAGTGGACTTCAGTCGTTTTCGGGCCGAATTCTCCTCTAGTGTTTCTGTATTTATTGACTTAAGCTAAAAACAGACAGAGGCCGTATATAACGTTGACAGAGAGAGCTCTCTACCGTAAGTGCAAGCAGTACACATAGCAAAATGTCAGAAATCAGAATCCCATATATCAATCGCCATAAAAATCCGATATTAAATAGTCTTCTCTCTGTATTTTGAGACATTTCGCTCTCTGCTTTGGACAGGCTCTGTCTCTATAGAGTTGTCCGGTATGGCGACAGTCGCGGCTCCAATGCTTCTCTCCATCCTCTTGATCGGGGCAGTGTACGCCAATCCAGAAAACTCGCAGGCACGGAAGTCTTTTAAGGGGTACGTTTATGCTGTAACCAAAACACACTTTACACCTGAAAATATGATTGCATTCTTTTTTGTTTTATCGTAATTCTGTATATCATGTGTGCAATAGTTAGGTAGTTTTTGATAACAATAAGATTCGTTTTGTAGTTATCAAGTCCTTTCTGTGCGGGCTGAGAATGAGATGCAGATAGAGTACCTTAATTTGCTGCAGCAAGGACCGGAGGTAGGTGTGCATTACTCCCAGATACCTCGGTACTTCCGGTTACAGACATTTCAAATACACTCAAATTTAACCATGTTTAATTTTTTCAGATTGATTTTTTCCAAATCCCCTCCCTGGTACAAAGAACTGATATATTGGTTCCTCCCACTAAGTTAAAGGAGATCAAAAAGTCGCTCAGAAAGATGAGGATGCCCTATGAGGTCATCAATCAGGACATTGAGACGTAAGGCAAACTTAACTACTACAACCCCAGGATTTAAAAAAGAAGTGTTTTATCTGATATAAAAATGCAACTTGGTGTGTCCGTTTTAGATATAAAGTATGTTTAATGATATTAAAAGTTTCTAATGGTTTAATTGTCCACATTTCAATATTAGAACCATTGAAAGGGAGCGCCAACAAATAAGAGGAAAAGCCGCAAACGACATATGGACCAATTATCTCATGTGGGAAAATGTAAGATGATTCGCGATTAGAACCTATGTGTTCCGTTATAATGCATCATACAATATAAAGTACCAAATATTTTTACACTTTTGATTTGCAATTATATAGTAAATTCCCGTACTTTTTTGCAAAGAAGATAGTTCTGTGTCGTAATAGTAACTGTGAGCTGACATTTTGTCTGATTATCTTATTTTTGGGGGGTTTTTTTCAGTTTGAACTTTGGCTACAAGAAAGAAGTCAAAGCTACTCAAATATGATACAGTTAAAGAGCATTGGGAAATCCCGGGAGGGCAAAGACATTTGGCAGGTCAAGGTCTGTGGTTTTGGTTTTCTGATATGTTATACTTGTACGTACGGTTCTATCTTAATTACTAAGAAGAAATATTCAGTTTTATCAAAGTTCTGATTAATATTTCATCACAGGTTGCTGCCAACGCGAACGATGCCAAGAAGCCGGCCATGTACGTGGAGTGTCTGGCCCACGCCCGAGAATGGATCACGGGGTCGGTGTGTCTCGGCTCCATCGATATCGTGAGTATCTGGCAGAACCAAGAAAGTCTGTTAGTTAAGTTAGGAGGAATATGATATTGCACCGATCGTGACAACTGCTTGTTTCTGTCTACAGTTGACGACTAACTACGGAAAGAGCGGTTCTTTGGGAGATCAGGCCACCTTAATGCTGAACAAGTTTGACTGGTATTTCATACCTATGATGAACCCTGACGGATACAACTTCACCAAAGTTAACGTAAGCTAGCGTTCGTTGATAAACCGAGAATTAACAATAGGCCTATAAAAAAAAATTGTGCGTTTAGGGTAACACTGATGAAAAAATTAGGTTGGGTAGGTAGGTATTTTTTATTTTATCATATTTTTTTCTGCATGAATCCTATTTAGAATGTTTGTTTGTGTCATATTTAAAAATGGATTTTTTAATAGATATAATATAAAATTCACAATCGGATAAAAACAGACATATAAAAATAGTACGATAGGGGCATTTTTGTAGGTTAGGTCGGGTTACCCTAAACACACAACTTTTTTTTTCAGCCTGACTTTTTTGAAATTGTTAAGTTATGTATTTAAGCTAATTATCAATCTCTTTTTACAGCGACTTTGGCGGAAAAACAGAAAGTCGAATGTTGTCTCGAGCTGTCCGGGTGTGGATCTCAACAGGAACTTTGCAGCCGACTGGGGCGGTCAGTACTTATTTTTAATATAACTTTAAAATAACAGACTAAGAATTTGTATGAGCAAGAGATAGTCAGTCATGGTTGTGTGTATTCTAGGAGCGGGATCTTCGAGCAACTGGTGCTCCGACACATACCGAGGAGACAGCGCGAATTCCGAACCTGAGGCGCAGGCTGTGATCGCCGCCGTGGCGGAGGCTGGTGACGTCAGATCCTATCTGTCCATCCACTCCTACTCCCAGCTCCTACTGGTGCCGCACGCCTACGCCGCTATAAAGGCCCCGGATTACAATGAACTGGTAAACGCGCCTTATTTTGAACCATAATACGGTATACTTCAATAGAAACTTTTTTATGAAATGATGGGCTTGAGGCTTTAATCAGTGCAATTTCTTTTGTTTTAGAAAAATGTCGGCGATATTGCAATGCTAGCATTGAGACAGGTCAATGGAGTCAATTTTCAAGTCGGCCACGGTCCAGAAATTCTCTGTAAGTTACATGTACAATAACTAAAACCCCTTAGTCGAGCAAATAAATTGTTAGAAACACACAATGGCAATGTTAAATTCATTTCAGATGCCGCATCTGGAGGTGCTTTTGACTACTTCAAGTTGAACGGCGTCAAATATTGTTACGTGTACGAGTTACGTCCCTCTAGCGGTTCCGGAACTGACGGATTCATACTTCCGGCCTCACAGATAGACCCCAGCATCCGGGAGACGTTTGCCTCGTTTTTCAGTTTTGCCGACCAAATACCGGCATAATTTAGATTGATTCTAAATCAGCTTAAAATTGACAAAAGGACAACTTAAACTGTTAAAATTAGTAAATCATAATAATCATGCACAGAAAATAAAGACATACAACTTTTCTTCATTCTGTCTACGTCCAATATTTTATATTTTTAATAGCATAACCAACATTTTATTTAATTCGATTATTTAGAAGACAAAAAAACGTCGCTTAACTTCATATTTGTTGGAGACAAAAAAATCATTTAACATCTCTGGTAAAAGCGATACAAATTAAAGTATAGGTTCACAGAAGAACCACCCAATACACGGTAAGTTTTGCTGAATAGTTACTGAGCGCGTACAATATACCCTTCAAATAAACAGTATAATTGTTAGAACTACATGTACAGTAATGAATAAAACAAGCACTTCCTGGATATCAATAGGTGTGTGCAATTTACATGGAGAAAAGCTATCGACTGTAATATCTTATCAGGTATGTGTATTTTTATTAAAAATCGACCAAATGTGCTGCATAAATATCTTGGGACAGACTTATCATCTGTCATCGTGCACAAAGTTTGATTTTAATGCATCGATGATGATGGTGCTTCTGAAGAATTCTGGACTGTCTGGATAAGCCTCAGTGGATAAATCTTCTATTCTTTCAGCAAATTCTTCCAGGGTTTCGTCTGCATTCTGTTGGATCTCTTGCAGTTGGCGACGAATTATGTGAGGCTGGTCCTTCCTGTCAAACCTTTCTTTAAATTTCTGACATAACAAATTAAAAGTCCTTTTGCATATTTTCTGGTCTAGAACTAAAGAATTTTAATGCTTTCTCTCTCAAACATTCAATCATCTTGTCTAGCTTTTCTCTCTCATTCCACATGTATTTTTAGCAATATGATTAAACTGAATTTAGTAAGGCTTCCACTCTGTTTTTCCATATATATAAAATGCGCATGAATTTTCATGAACTACTTTGCTGCGCATTGAAGAAATGCGGATTGAAAATATAACGCTTGATGCAAAATTCAAGGCAGCAACTGTTGAACTTTTTTCTACAAGTGTATATAATTATATATATATAAATAAGAAACACTGAACAACGTTTTCACCATGCAAATTATCTCCATAGATATAGAGAGTACATTAATTCTTAACAATATATTTTTTAATTTGACTTTTGTATAAAGATAATATATATCCTGCCAATGATGGTTGTTGGGAAGTTTCTTTTGTTAATGTTTTATAAATTGCATACTTCAAACTTCCGAGAACTCAAATTACGGGGCGATTCGAAGTATCCCAATTGACTGTTCTTTTGTAATGTTTATATGAGCTGTATTTTTCAGAATTTTATTTTGCTGCAAAAACCTGCTATTGTGATAAGTCTGCCTGTAACTTCAACTTTCATGATAAATAAGATTTGTAAAAATCATTAATTTTTATCAGGAGAAGATTTCATTTATATGGAATATATAGCAGATCAATTTTTGTATAGGACGACAATAATTCAATTTTGCTTTTCTTAATGGCTTTTCCCACAAAAACAGAGCTAACAGAAATTTAAAAACTATGATACTTTTTGTCATTTTAGTAGAAAATAACATTTTCTTTAAAAAAAATTTCAACATGAAAATTGCAGCTCATATTGCTTTAAGCAAAATGGCTTATCAAATCATAGAACTGTCATGTTGTAAACTTTGAATTTACCGCGTGGCAGTAAATACAAAATTTACAACATGACAACTTGTAAATTTTGTATTCACTGCCACCCGGTAAATTCAAAATTTACAACATGACAGAACATATAATACAAAGTAAAGATTTTGAAATACAGACAGCATTTTAAGCCGGGCTCTGCAGAAAGCAGAGCCCTGGCTGTAGGCAGGCAAATCGCCAATGTTACTATAAATAGCACAACTTCAAGAGTAAACAAAAAACCAAACAGCGTCAAAGTAAAAGCTTCCGCTATACTAAATAGTTACACAAAGAGCTGCGTTTTGTCAAAAGTGTTGGCATTTTGTTTCTTTTTTTTAATTCTGAGAGAATTCTCTATCTTTTTTTAGTTTTCTTATTAATAACGTGTTTTAAAAACAAGACTATGCATTTTGAACACATACAATGCGCATGAATTTCCATGAACTACTTTGCTGCGCGTTGAAGAAATAGGGATTGAAAATTCAAGGCAGCAACTGTTGAACTTTTTTCTACTAGACAGGCATATGTGTTTGAAGCCGCTTACAGAATTTGGTCGCTCTCTGGCGCTTTGACGACATTAAAAGCATGAGAGAGAGAGAGAGAGAGAGAGAGAGAGAGAGAGAGAGAGAGAGAGAGAGAGAGAGAGAGAGAGAGAGAGATTTTCAGTATTTACTACACAATATGCATAAAGACACTCCAAAGGAGCCCGGCTCTCAGTACTTCAGTACTTTGATTTACATTAAGCAACCAATTATATTTTATACATGGACATGTTTCCGTTCTTTAAAGGGGCATGGTCACGATTTTGGTCAAAAATTATTTTTCCGATTTTAATATTTACAATGTGCCAGAAAGGCATTTTTAATAGGCAACCGAAATTTGAGTGTCATTTGTTGAGTTATAAGCAAGTTACAGAGCTTGAAATTCTTCACTATGTAAACAAAGCGTTTGTTTACATTTTGAACGTTGAAGTAAAAATTTCAGATGTAAACCTAAAACGAATGTGTTAAACGTTAGGAACTGTTCATCTATGCTTAAAATAAATAAAAAGATAGACAAATAATCGGGAAAAAGATTTTTACTGGTATATTGAACCAAAAACAGGGCACGAGCCTTGTTTACATGTTAAAGAATTGTGAGTCCTGTATCTTGCTTATAACACTACGAATGACATTAAAATTTAATTTGATCATTAGAAATGCATTTCTAAAGCATTGTAAATAATAAAAACATAAAAATAAAATTTGACCAAAATCGTGACCATGCCCCTTTAAAGCACATCTTGGTCAATAATGCAATTCTCTAAATCTAATGTATAGCTTACACCAAATCTTACTGTAAATTTTCCTTTGAATAAAAGGAAATAAGCGACCCAGTTCGTTATAGATCATCGATGATGAGGTATTTTTTCTTACTTGAAGCAAAATTTTAAGATATTCGAGATGAACTCGTTCTACAGCATCACATTTAGGAAATCCTCATTTTTCACTTGCACAGCTCAATACCCTACCAGAGAGTGTGAAACCAAGGTAAGTAAACTGATCGACAACTTCAAATTCATCAATAAAAGACCAGTTCACATTTTTTATGTTGAACATAATTTTCAACAAAAGACCAAAAATCACTTAGTCACACTCCCTTTTATTTGTTAGATGTTGCAACAGTGTGCATTGCGAGCTTTTATATAGGACAGGCTTGTGTAAACACTTTTGATAAAGTAACTTTCACTTACTATCATTAAATATAAACAACAATCGAAATACCTGCAGTCGCCGTCACAAGGAAGTAAATCCCGCGCTGATTCACCGCCCAGACATGTAGCGAGGCTCCTCGCCGTGTCGTTGTTTGACTGGGACGTCATTCTTAAAATGTTTAAATCTCCGTCCTTTTGTGGAGGTCATTCGTCAGGCGCTCTGTTTTGGTTCACTTACTTGATAGGGAATGATATTTACTTCCTCCTTCAGACATGGCTGTGCTGATATGGCTGAGATTTGTTTTTTTGTTCGGATTTTCACATTGCTACAGTAAGTTCACAATTATGATTTGTGTATAAACATGCAAGTCTATCTATACAGAATGAGATACGGATCATCGTTTTTTTTAATGAAGGGGCCATACTCAACCTTAAAGTTTTGGCAAGCCAAAAAAAAAAAAAATCATAATAATAAATAAATAAAATTAAAGGGGCTTTGACATGATTTGGGATCAAAATATTATTTGTTTGTCACAAGCTATTTTGTCAAAGAAATGGTAATTTCTTTACTTTACGTTATATGAAAACAAGACTCGATCTTTGTTTACATAACGATGGCTTCTTACCTACTTTCAAATTTTGGTGAATCTTTCACAGGTAAACCATTTAATAAAAAACTAGGAAGACTAGGCGGGCAATTTTTTTAAAGGTGGGATGCTACATATGTACACGAAACTTTTATTAAATGGATCGTTGAATTATCATTTCTGAAACATAAATGAAATAGAAATGCTCTTATTGTTGGCATTAAGAAGTTGGAGTTCTATTCGCTTTTTGCTATTCACTATTCGAATAGCGAATAGAATTCTGTGTTCGATTCGCTATTCAAATTACCGTAAACATGCTAATAAACGTAAATTCATATTCCTTTTAATCGAAAAAAACAGTAATATAGTAAAATTATTTCTTGCTGACCTGACCTGAACACTGACATACATAGCTTACCTGGCAAAAAGGAAAGATATTCGTCATATTCTGTATATAAAGGAATATCTTTTAAGGGAGAGACTAACATCCTGTATCCCATATTTGGGTTTTTATATTTGGAGAGGATGAGGCCCCGGGAAAGCCTAGTCGAACCATAAAAGGAATTAGGTTTATACGACCAGTAAAAGGCTTAGCTAGCCTGGCGAAAATAGGATATTTCGCAAAATACAGTTAAAATGGGAATATCTTTAAAGGGGCTGGCTAACACCCTGTATCCCATATTTGGGCCTTCATATTTGCGGGGAAACGGTGTCGGGAAAGCCCAGTCGACCCAAAAAAGGAATTGGGTTTACACGGCCATCAACAGGCTTAGCTAGCCTGGCGAAAATAGGATATTTCGCATAATACAGTTATAACTGGAATATCTTTCAAGGGGCTGTCTTACACACTGTATACCGTATTTGGACCATCATATTCGATAGGATGGGGAAAGCCCAGTCGACCCTAAAAAGGAATTGGGTTTACACGGCCATTAACATGCTTAGCTAACATGGCGAAAATAGAATAATTTCGAATAATTCTGTTATAATGGGAATATCTTTAAAAGGGCTGGCTAACACCCTGTATCCTATATTTGGGCCTTAATATTTAGAGGGGATGGGGCCCCTGGACAGTAAAGCCGATTCTCAAAAGGAATTAGGTTTATACGGCCAGTAACAGGCGGACATAGGAGCTTTCAAGTAAACATTTATAATTGGAATATCTTTTAAGGGTTAGCTAAAACACTGTATCCCATATTTAGGCCTTCATGTTTGGAAGGGATGGGTCCCCGGGACAGTCCAGTCGACCCTTAAAATAAATAAGGGTTACACGGCCATTAACAGACTTAGCTGACCTGGCGGAATTAGGAATTTTCGGAAAATACAGTTATAATAGGAATTGCTTTCAAGGGGCTAGCCAACTCATTGTATCCCATATTTGGACTCTCATATTCGGGTGGGTTTGGGTCCCTGGGACAGTCCAGTCGACCCTCAAAAGAAATTGGGTTTACACCTCATTAACAGGCTTAGTTAGTCTAGTGAAAATATGATATATCGGATAATAAGGTTATAATTGGATTATCTTTTACAGGGATGGCTAACACCCTATATCCCAATATGATAGAGAATAGGTACAACAAATGGCTTTATTTAAGGTTGCTTATATGGGTATTTCCTAAGTAAAAGGTGCAATAGCAAAACTTTAATTTTTTACTTGGAAATCTATATTTATCGGCAAAATCTATTGTATACGTTGATAACAGATAGGTACACTTTGTTTACCATTCGTAAACTATAGTTTACAACCGATGTGTATGTATGGTTTAACAAAGAAACCATAGTTAACGAATTGTTAAATATAATTTACGCTTCTTTGACAATATTTCACAGTCGCTAAAATTATCATCTGCGAAACTACAGTTTTTGTGAATAGAAATTTATGCCATAGAAATGAGAGATGACTATAATGCACACAAATTTTAGTTTTTATGTGTGCAATACAGGGAATACACCTCGTGAACAGAATTGGCAAAAAAAATCTTGATAACTTAATTTAAAGCCATAGCTCTAGTTATTTCATACTGTCAATTACAAAGCAAGCCTTAATAGTTTTATAGTTTGTATAATACTGATAAAACAATACGACAATTTGTTATTAAATTCAGTAATGGTAATTGGGATCATTTATTGTTTCAAAAAGAGGAAAAATTACAATGGTGTTAAAAAAAGCTCTTTTCAGGGGAATATTTTGTTTCATTTTACCCCATGAATATTTTCTATGTAAAATCACGATGAATGATATAACAGTTTTTGCCAATGATGAAAAGACATCGAAACAGGAGCGAAACATTTGATTTCATGAGAAGTGAGACACATTAAAGCTTTTTTGTGTTTTGTTTAATGCCGAAATGGAAAGTTTCTCTCTACTTCTCGGATTGGGAGATGGGAGGTTCATTTAAATAAAGCATCTTGTTTTAGTTTATCAATGAAAACATATACTAGTACACATAAAATCTATCTTGAAAGTTAATAACAAATAAGGGACATTTATTCTTTATCAGAGTCTTTTTAAATACAACATCAGGTCATGCACCCTATTATGATCTTTGAGTTTTTTGTTAAAGTAATAGATTTCATAGTCCATTTTTTCCACAAAAAAAACTTGAAAAATTTCAAGCAGGGAGGTGGTCGTCATTACAATTTTTTTCTACTCCAGAATGAAACTTAATTAAATGCATACAGTATATATGAGACTCTTCGACGAGTTTATGTATGGGCTATGGTACTCAGGTGACTGTTAAGGCCTATTGGCCTCTGTTTTCCATTTCAACGCAAAGTATCCTAATATTGTTACAATACTTTTTTTAGTCAATCTTAGTAGGAAACCAACAACAACAGTGACACAAAGTTCGACATACACCGGAACAATTTTTCATAACGCAAGCTTAGCCACAGATGGCACGAACAAAACGACGGAGAGGTTCTGTTCACACACTGACGTGAATCACACAAAGGCCTGGTTCCAGGTTGACCTTGGAGGAAAGTACAGCATAAAAAGTGTTAAAATATTTTACCGGAGAGAAGGTGCGTTTTTTGTTGTTGTCTTTTAAGATGTTTCTTTATTTACTGTGGTCAAAATACGTGTTGTGTTTTACTTTCACGGCATTTAGGAAATATGTCGTCATGATGACAAAAGTTGTGAAAATTTAGTCATTGTTAGTTAAGGGTGTTGTTTACTCAGGGTTTGAGTTCTCAAATTCCGATTGTTATAAAGTTCAATGTAATGAGTAAAATTTGTATTGAACACAAAAAGTATTTATGAAATGAATTATTATTGACAAAACATTCAATATTTTCACTTTATTATGGAATTAGGCTCAAACAAAAATTGACTTTTAGCCAAACAGAGGAAATTCGGACTAAATTTTGCAGATTTTGTTTTCTGCTAAAAGTTTATTGGCAGTAGTCTATTATTAAAAGTTAGGATTTTATATTTAAGTCTATGTAATTTTGCATATTTTCCGTTGGTTTTACCTCACTTATTCATTAAAATAATCTTATGGCACGAATTATAAAAATATTATATTATAAAAAAGTAGGTCATTGACCTACTTTTCTGAAAGTGAAAAATAACAATACAAGCAAAGGTCTGTAACACACAATAGATGGTTTTTCATTATCATCAGTGGATTTTTTTTTTCATTCTGAGTAAACGTCATCCTTAATATTTTAAAAACTGCAGTTATCGTTTATGACACATAAATATATTTATATGTGTTTTCTTAGGGGTCTCTTAATGTTTTTAAGCAAGGTAAAGTAATAATTAATAACATGAATTCGAACCATGTAGGGAGACTGGTTAAATCAAAACATTAGCTAGCAGAAATACATTCTCAAAATCTTAATTCAACAATATATAAAGCAGATATCAAAAATCAAATTGTCTTTCTGAGGTGGCAGTCGCTTCATTCGCTTTGAAAAATCTATGGTAAGCCAAAAGGTGCATTCTTTTGCATTCTTAACGCATAAAAGGTAAAACAACAATCAAAATTCAAGGCAATTTTTAAAATCTGGCTTTAATTTCTAATTATTTAATAACAATTTTAAGATTTCTCAGAGGATAAAACATTATTTAAGTTAATTCTAGTATTCTAAATCTACAATATCATTTTTAAAAATCAAAGAAAGGAAAGCACAATGGGAGATGAATTCTTAGATAGGAAATCATTGAAAAAATCTTTAAAAATCTTTTTCCCAAAATCTATTCGACCTGAAAAGCTTAACTTTTTGTGGAAGCATCTTCAGGTAGTGTAGAGTCAAGTTTTTTTTTCAAATCATGGTCCCAAGAGGTAGGGTGGGCCATAATGGGGGGGGGGGATCAAGTTTTAAAATTATATAGAGAAAATCTTTAAATATCTTCTTTAAAAAATCAATGAGGCCAGAAGGGCTGAAAGTGTGGAAGCATCCTCAGGTAGTGCAGTCTAAAGTTGTGAAAATCATGCTTCATGCTTGTTCAAGTCATGGTCCTCGGGGGTATGGTAGGGCCACAATTGGGGGGGGGGGGGCAAGTTTTATATGGGAATATTTAGAGAAAATATTTTAACATCTTCTTTTCAAAAACTATTTGTCCTGAATACTCTGAACCTGTGTGGAAGCATCCTCAGGTAGTGTATAGTCAAGCTTCTTCAAATCTTGGTCCCCGGGAGGTAGGGTTGGACCAAATTGGGAGTGATCAATTTTTACGGAAGCATCCTCATTTAGTGTAGATTCAAGTTTGTTCAAGTCATGGTCCCCTGCATGGATAAAATGGGGCCACATTGGGTGGGGGCAAATTTTTACATTGGATGATATAGAGAAAATCTTTCAAAATCTTCTGGAAAAGCATTCAGTCCATAAAGCAGAAACTTGTGTGAAAGCACAGGTTGTGCTGATTAAAGTTTGATCAAATCATGATCCCCTAGAGGCCACAAAGTGTGTGTGTGTGTATGTGGGGGGGGGGGGGGATGAGTGAGTGTGTGTATGTGTGTGTTGGGGGAGGGGGTATGTAGGAATAAAGAAAACATCTTTTTACAAATACTTAAACAACAAAAGGACTTGGTATTTACCATAAAAACATGTGGATAAAACAGGAAGATTCTTTTTTTACTTTTTAAGCAAGATCTACTTTAATTTGTTTCAAGATATGTTTATTTTGATACTTTGATGCTGAATTGATCAGAATCAAGGCTATTATTGCTTAGGTGAGCAATGTGGCCCTATGCTCTATCATGATGAGACACAACTAGTCATTTATATGGCATTGGAATACCTGCTGCCTTAAAAAGGAATTTTTTATGATATTTATCTCTTCTAAAATCTCAAGGATTTGCATTTCTGCAAGAAATGTTCGCAAAAAATGCGAGAGAGAAAACAGTTGTCAGTGTTTAAGGTGGAAAATTGTGGTCCAAGTGCAGTAACTTCCATTAACTTTTAATGCCGCCATGTGTATACTCAAAGCACACTTACTTACGGTTTCACAATTGGAAAAGCACAGCAGTTGCAGATCTCGTTCTTACTGAATGGGGTGGTTGCTAAAAACTAGCAAATTCCTACCTATTGAAATATTTAAACAACGTGCACCCGATTGTTTGTTGAAAATCATCCCCAAAAATTATAGCTCTCAGAAAAATAACATAGCGTTACAGGTGAATCTGGATAAATCATTTGAGTATAGTGTATTTCTTGAATTTAAGTATTACACTAGACTCCGATGATGACAGTGGAAACAACCTAGATTTTAGAATTTGTTATACTCCATAATTCCACATCTATTACCAGTTGGTCATGTTTATAATGTAAACTATTTGCATCAATTCTGCAAATCTAATCATGTTATCAACTTAAAAAATAAGTTGATACCAATTAATTTGATTTTGTTATTGAATGTTTCCAGATTTCTGGAAAACTTAAATTTTTCAATGTTGGAAGGTATTTTAATTGTGTAAGTAATTTTGTATTCTAAAGTAAGTAAAATGTTTACTTGATTAATTTGTGTAATATCGTTATATTTTTTCCAGATTTCAACAAGTTTATATGACAATAATAATACAAATGTTAAAAGAAAACGTTTGACCCCAAAGTTGCTTTAGAATTCCTTATGAAATTATTATGTAACTCAAAAAAATCTGAATCAATTATTGAATTCAAGTCTAGAATGTATCAATACCAATTTCATTAAAAGACATCGCAACTATTTGAACTACAATTTATTGTTTATCGTTAATAATGCTTTATAAAGGTATAAAATGTGCATCCGATCTTTGAATGTCGGCTGTCGTCTTAGAAACGCGATACAGGCTCCGCAATTCTTTGTTTTTAAAACAAAGCTCGTGCCATGTTTTTGCTAGTACATCCGTTACATAGTTGTTTAAACTTTAATTCAAACATATTTTTTTATTTGCTTCTAACAATTCAATTAATTATGCAATTTCTATTGTTTGTCACATTTTTTTTCATCCCGCAACCTATGGCACAAGCTTTGTTTACATTATTAAATAAATCTCACTTGAACCATGACGACTGACATTCAAATTTTGGTTGACAATTAAGAATACTTTCAGATCCCGCGATTTTTCAACGAAAACTCTAGTTTTTCATCAATACAGGTTTCCACATTTCGGCGATTTTTCAGAAAAAAACTTTGAATCGTTTTGTGAGCGCTGGAATGTGAAGCAAAGTTTTACACCTATAGTCCGTCCACAAGCTAATTCAGTGGAGCGCTCACATAGAACCCTGAAAAGTTCGCTACAGAAAGCAGCTACCTTAGAAGACGATTGGGATTCTGTACTTCCGGAAATTGTTCTCGCTCATAATTCCGTACCAAACAGAACAACACGGATTCCACCATTTTATGCACTATATGGTCGTCAGAGTTCTGTGTCACCGCTTTTTCTGGATCCAGAGGAGAATATGATTCCACGTGAGGAGGAAGAAAGTATGCGCGAAATTTGGGACTTAAGTCATAACAACCATTTATAGGCAAAAAAACTGCGTCAACAATATATAGCGACTCGACCTTCACAAAAGTTTAGTGTTGGTGACCAAGTAGCACTCAAGGCTTTAAGTTGCCCAAAATTCCGGAAAACCCATTTCCAGACTGGTTTTGACGTGACCAAAGTGTATGTGATTTCCTGCGCATCCATTCAAATGACCGTGTCAATAGATAGACAGTTAACGTTAGCAAGGACTTAATTGTTCCTGATGATTCCGTTTGAATTAATTGTTAACTTGCAATTTGCATTTTATTAACTTTTTAATTTATTTATTGTAAACACATCTTAAGGGGGAGGAGGTGTAAGTGTGTATTTTGTGTTATCTGGTATTTAGTGTAACAAGGGGTCACGTGTGAGTTATGACTGCATGGTTCTTGGAATTGCTGAGAAAAGCCACTTGTGAGTCCGCGTATGATATTAGTCGTCTGAGCAAAGTGTGTCCGTCTGCTGGATATATCATCTTTGTCATACTCTGTGTTTTCATCATTATTTTCATTTAATACATATTTTATTTCACAACCGGAGTTATTCTTGAATCTCAAGTCTTACATCACCGAAACTAATTAGTTGGCATTTTAAGTTTAAATGCGTTGAAAGGTAATATTGGCATTCCGATAATTTTGAAAATTATTACTTAAATAAAAATGATTAAAATAACCAAAAAAAGGCATCGGTCTTTTCCATGTGCGTGTCTAGAAGGAAAAAGGGGAGGGTTCTAGACACACACCCCCCCCCACCCCCCTGCAAAATCAAATTTAAATTACTTGTACATTATAAAATTACCAAAAATATGCCTCGGACATTCCCTGGCAATCTTAAATAACCGTCAAACCCTCACCCTCCCCCTCCTGAAAAAAAAATTCAGATCCGCGCATGCCCCCCACCCTCCTCGGAAAACAAAATTATTCCTCATTACCCCCTGTAAATTTTTGCATGTAACAGTATATTTTTAAAAGATTGCCGCATTCGATAAAAAAGCGTTTAAAATGTTTGGTCTTTTTTTACCTTCATACCGGGCCACACACCGGTTCACTGTGTGAATGCCCAGAATCGTTGTCCATATTTTGTCTATATTTAGTCAATTATGATGATTACATTAAGTTTCTCAAAATAAAATGCACATGCTAAAAACAACATGCGGCGAATCAAACTACATATATAGACAATTTTTAAAGATCTGTATTTGCTTATATAGTATAGCACAATTAGTAGACATCAGTAGACATCTACTTTTTCATCAGTCGCCTTAGCAATGATGCGCAAAAATTAGTACAATGTTGTTCGTCGAAGACTGGGGGTTCAGAAGTAAGAAAACAGATGTCTATTCTATCTTATTATTATTAATATAGGAAAAAGTCATTTAGATCTAATTTAGATCTAATCTAATTGTGATTTAGATCTAATCAAGTGATGCTGCTTCAGAAAAAAATCGAAATGGTACTGATATGTTTACACATTCAATACGATGAACACGATGAGTTACATTTCTGAATATGCATCGTTAAAGAGTTTACAATAGAGTCGCGCGATAAAAAAACAATCGATACCAATTTTATATATTAGCAGACAATCCCCGAACAATTGAAAAATATGACTAATTAAGCCCTAAGAGCCAAGAGTCCATGACCGAGATATTTTCATCCAATCTAAGACTAAAATACATGTATTAGTCTAATAAGGCTTTTTATCTCATACGTGTGGTGTATATTACCCGTGTGATAAACCTTTGCTACATTGTATATCACACGGGTGATGCTATATCAAATACTTCCGGTCGGAACTACTTTTGACACAGCCCCTCGCTTCAAAGCTTCAGTGACCTATATTCGAAGGGTTGCTAGTACTTTCAACATAACTATATATACTACAAAAGTTAATATAAAATTGATTTTGTCAAAGATTTAAATTACAAATATGAAGGAAAACACATAACTGCGTAGCACAGGCGTCGGAACCGGGGGGCTATTGTGAGTGGGGGGGGGGGGGGGGTTAGCCCCCCCCCCACACCTTTTTTGCAAAGTTATTTATAACCGTAACCACAAGACCCTTTTTTTTTTGTCAAGAATTTTGATAAATTTAGCCCACTTCCAACTTTCAATTTGCTTTGTGAAGTTTATAAAACTACAAATTACGTTAACTATCAAGGAGTTCATCCTGACGACGCGATGAAAACAGAGCGCTCTGGTTGTGTTTATAAACAAGAACTTACCGAAATAATGTTTCATGAGACTTTTATTACACCACCAGTAAGCATCCTTATTCACTATTTTCAATTTTGAATCATAAGGCTAGCCTAGTGTTTGTTTTATTAAACATCATGCATCAACAACTGTCTTCGTTCGAGTCAATTCAAACTAACGAGCATTCGCAACTTTGTGTATGTCAACAAAACTGATTATTCAAGTCTTCTAATCGGAATTTCCATTTAATCAAGTGAAAAAGCTCTAAGAAAAATTATCTAGAGCTAAAAATTATTTTAAGGTTTATTTCAGTGAAACTTTACATTAAAAAAGTTAGATTTATCTCAGGAATGACGTACTAAATTGTATTGCGCAAGGTCACAATAGCCGCATAACACAACGTTGCATCATCGTTTTTAATCTTTGAAGAATAAAACCAATTTGGGTCACACAAGGGACTGTCTCAAAAGCTTCATAATATAAATCAAATTGTATGAGATAAATAGAACATCTATAATTGTGTGATTTTATATTTGCTTTATCCAACTCGTTGAAATGGTTATATTCGCTCGGCAAGCCTCGCGAATATATACACCATTTCAACTCGTTGGATAAAGCAAATATAAAATCACACAATATAGATATCCTCTATATACATTATAAGGACTATAATGACACAAAATATCGATAGTATATATACACATGTATTTATTAAGCTGCATGTATATGGCTCGAAGGGAATTTTATTTCACAAAAAAAATCATCACGAAAAAAACTCTTATGTATATCGATTCAGTCTTTAAATACATCTTATATGTATCAATTTTGTATTACGTCACAAAATAGCATTGCCGTGAAATATTGAACACTTCTCTGATTTTCATTTACCCCCGTTAGGAAAGTTACGGAGGGTAAATTTGGTACCCAAATCACTATACATATGTAGCTACTAATCCTTCGATTAGCACTTTCCATACAGTGTTCAATATTCCAATTAAATTATAACATTAGGCATTTTTTTTTAAACAGGTGATAGGGAATCAGATTGGAAGCAATATCGGTTCAGGCAGTTTTATCTTGAGGTCTCACAAGCACCAGCAAACACAACAGCACAAAGAATCCGCTGCTACAAGGACAATACAAATGCCTCTGCTTTGCCCAAAAACATAATAGACATACCGTGTGTACAGACAGCTAGATACGTCATTGTGGAGACCACGTACGAGGCTACAGAAGATGATGAATATAACGTATATGGGGCGATCCTTGAAATCTGTGAAATAGAAGTATATGGTAAGTGGCTGCCAGATAGTAATTTAGTGTTGTAACATTGCTGCACTATGTTTATTACTTATATTTACGTTTGAGGCAAATTTTTAAAAAGCATTGCCATATTTTTATGTTTACTCAAGGGTGATGAGTGGCCATGATGTACATTTGAGAATTAAAGCATTGATTGCTTATTTTTGGATGTCGTCGGTCCTAAGACTTACCAAGCGGTGCAGACAAATTGAATACCGCGCATTCATTGCTTATATTTTACATTTTCATACTGATGTCTATTTGTATAAAATATCGGTATCGCCGCTATAATGCCACATTTGCGCTCTTAGCCAGGGATGTGAAACTACATGGAACAGCCATAATAGCATGTTATTTAGTTAGCTTCCGCGACAAAATATATTATAGTGCCAGAAGCTTTGTGGAGAAAATCTTTTTTTAATACGGAGTACATATAAATTAATGATTGTTTAGAAGAATATATCAAATTGGTTATGTAAGATTGAAAGTTTCATTTAATCTAACAAAAAAATAAATATACTCAAAATACGTGAACACGTTTGTATCTGTGCTCATGGCGCATGAATTAGCAAAGTGTATGCATAAAAAAATTGAGCATCGCAGATTTCGAATGCAAACATAAGGGGAAATATACACCCCTTATATGTAAAAATAAAAGCATAAGCATTTCTTAAACTGGCATGTTTCTGTCCAAAACTGTACAAAATTGTTGTCGATTGATGAAAAGGCAATAAATATGAGCTTGTTTTGATTTCATTGCGCAGATGATCATTATATTTAAAATGAATATGATTTTATTTATTTAATCATCACAGATAGATTATTTTTTCATAATTACACAACATTCATAGGCCTAAAGAATATCCATTTGAATTCAAGAAACAAACAAGTTTTTTGGGGAACTATTTTTTCGTGCGGAAGGTTTTTTAGACGAATATGACAGAAACAAGCAATTTTATGAATTTTCAATATACTTTTCTTTTTATTATACTTTAATCATTATTCACATTTTTAACATTTGATAGGTTTGAAACATATTTTATAGGTTCTGTGTGACATGTACAAAATCAAATCTTGAGAATGTGATAGCCGTTTAGCAAAAAATCATGCATATTTATAGAACATGTCTGAATTTTTTTAAGCCAAATTTTGCGAGAATTTTACCTTTGAAGCCCTATATCTAAAATTTGACATCACTGACCCCCATGTTATATTATGTCAAAATGATACTGAATACTAATTTAGGCAAACTGGATTAATCTTATAAAATTCTTGATATTCAACAAGTTTTTATTTCAAATCCAATTGTAACTATTAAAGAAATTGTCTATTTTAATTGCAAAAAGGTCACACAAAAATTTATGCAGCTTTGTACAATTTTTTTTCGTAATCCCTCTATTCAGTGTGACCATTGTGCATAATTAAAAACAATATTTGAAGAAATAAGTTTGCTTAATCAAAAATACTGACAACAAATCCTAATCAGGATGAAATTGCATTTTAGGTGCAAAAAGGTCAAATTAAATGGGCCATAACTCAGAGGGATTGATACTGATCCCCCATTATCTTTGTATTTTTTAAGTTTGTTTTGTCTACAGATTTCAATGATATACTTCTCAAGAAAATCTTGATACAACAACATTGAGGAGTGGGATACCTTAAGAACCATTTATTTTGTAAGGACTTTGTCCGGTTTTTCCTTATCTTATTCTTCAAAATTAAATTAAAAATTAAACTCAATTACATTTCTATGCCCACAGTCATAACTTTTTAAAAATTGATATTTATTTAAATAAATATTGTCGGTTATGTCATATCAAATTACCATATTATCTACCGGTATAAGTATTTGTACTCACAGATGTTTGGAGACGGGACCACCCCCCCCTCCCCCCCCCCCCCACACACACACACACATTCACGAGTTATTTTTTCACCATTTGACACCTCGACACTGTGTAAAATAATACGACAATCTATTATAAAGTCACAAAATGGCATTGCACCCAATTTATTAATACCTTATAAAATTATAGAGACCATCATTTCCAGCCGGTCAGTTATTTTCAGTTATGAGCCCGTCCTATGATATCGTGGTAGTTATATCATTCTGTCAAAAAATCTATCAATACGAAAATATTTCCAGAAACTAATGTTATTGTGAGTTTCCTGTATTATATACCTCAGTGATGTTTAACGTGTCTGTTTACAATGTCTAAAAATATTCCGACGTCAAATGTCAATTTCAGCGCGTGCTACTATAAATAAATAGTTTCGGAATTCCTAAACTTGGCGATGACGGGTCTCGGCCCATTCTATATGGAAGGGAATTACCGCCAAAATTCTATGTATTTTGCTTTTATTATCATTATGCTTACTTCTTTATTCTTCAGTACATTTACACTTGCATGTCACTTTATTGTTTTCATATTCATGCTTATCCAATTTCACTTTGATTCTTTTTTATCCTTCATTCTTTGCTTAATGCTATGTTGCAACATTCTCTTCTTATTCGTGTAAATTCTTTTTTCTATCTCTGTTACAAACGTGAATTCAAACACGCAAACCATAAGGCACTATGAATAAAGACGAATACAAGTTGCATGAATTTAATGCTGCATTATGACGCCAGGCGGCAGTGTGCGCGCTACAATTGCTGCTCCCCGAAAAAAAAAACAACGTAGCTATATAGTTTAATAAAAATGTGGGATGTTTCGCACCATGACATTCGCTCCAATATTTATATGTTCAGATCAAGAAATGGAGGGGAGGTTTATGTACTAAGGGATACTTTATAATTTTGTTTGCCGGGGAGGGGGTGGGGGTGGGGGGTAGGTCGAGGTAGGTCGAGTTCTATTTTCAGTAGGTTTACTATGTGAATTTAAAAATAGTTTGAATGTTCAAGGATGGTGGGGTGACTGGACCCCCCTCCCCCCTATAATAACATAAAATTCTAAGTCTGCGCAGCAGTGTTATATATATGAGACGATATAATCTTACAGTTCTCAAAAATATCATCCGTATCATAATTATAATCAGCGCAAGCTTGATATGGAAGTCGGTCGACAGGTACACATGTATGAGGTTCATGTCTCTAGTTACATGTATCATAGCTTAAACACCTTCAAATCTAAACATGGACACTCAATTACATGTTCATGATTTATATCAAAATAAACAAACCTACAATAGGCATGGCTGTGAATGATACATACACATTTTTATCACTTCGAAAATTTGTGTAAATAAGAAGCATACAATATTTATGTTTTGTATTTTGGAAGAAAAAAATATTCTATTTAGAACTTTACATAAATATTTTTATTCAGATTTGATTTAGATTTTAAACCAAAAACGTATAAACAGTCATATCACATACCGTATTTTAATCTCTTTGCCTGGTTTGTTTTCGTTTACTCATGGTGTAATTAAGTCACTGATACTTTAGATTCGTTAATTTTACTGCGTATACGTATATTTACTTCTGCGATTCCCCCGTTCTGTCCCGAATCGCAAGAATATAAAATCGCATGCACCAAACTTTTTTTTCATATCACAAGTTCAAAACTT
The DNA here is from genome assembly GCF_902806645.1 of Magallana gigas. Lineage (NCBI taxonomy): Eukaryota > Metazoa > Mollusca > Bivalvia > Ostreida > Ostreidae > Magallana > Magallana gigas. The sequence goes on from NC_047560.1 coordinate 52,720,559, forward strand.
TTAGAAAAATAAGTGAGATTTTAAAACCTGTAGTTTTAAGTTTTTAACCCGGAATTTCACGCGGATATTAATTCATCGCATTTAATCAGGGATACACAATACTGTAGCCTAACGAGAGATACATAGTGATTCATGCAAGTGATAATTTTCACACGAACTAGAGCACAGGAAAAGCTACTTCTAAGCATTTCGTACCCCCGTCCTTTTATTGTTTTTCAAAAACATCTTTAAATTTGGTTTATTTTATTTCTATTTCATTCACATGTTCCACGGGTACCTCTTGACAGAACCGTGCACCACCCCACCTCTTTAAATTCAAATGAAAATAAAGTCCTGCCGACAAGTACTTACAATGTATGACATGTTCCTCTTCAAAAAATTAACCGTTCATGCAAATAATTAGCAAATAATTTGTTATACTGCATATATACACGGTACATTGCATTGCGGATCTAGAATGAGATCAGATCCACCCCCAATGGAAAATTCACATTTATTTAATTAACCAATGAAATAATCAATACAAAATTATCTCTGAGAACCCCCCCCCATGATTTTTTTAGAACCGCGCGGAGGCATTGTATATGTATACAAAAAAAAAACAGTATCTTTTTGAGTCTGTGTATATCATGGCTTGTTAAAAGTTGACTATATGCCATTTCTTAGATTCGTTTTAATAAATCTTTGGGAGCAGCAATTGTAGCGCACACACTGCCGCCTGGCGTCATAATGCAGCATTAAATTCATGCAACTTGTATTCGTCTTTATTCATAGTGCCTTATGGTTTGCGTGTTTGAATTCACGTTTGTAACAGAGATAGAAGAAAGAATTTACACGAATAAAAAGAGAATATTGCAACATAGAAATAAGCAAACAATAAAGAATCAAAGAGAATCAAATTGAAATTATATGAGCATGAATATGAAAACAATAAAGTCACATGGAAGTGTAAATGTACTGAAGAATAAAGAAGTAAGCATAATAAGAATAAAAGCAAGATACATAGAATTTTGGCGGTAATTCCCTTCCATAATTCTATGCCCCACCTCCGGGAATTCTGTGGATTTCTAATACATCGTGTGGGTCTAATTCAATGCCTACCGTTGATTTGAAGATCTGTATAAGGTCCTCCCTTAGTTTCTCCGTTTTGTTTTCTTTCCAGTTGGTGAACTTTATATTGTTTTTTTTTTGCTATTGTTGGTTGCTATTTGAGAGCTTTAGTGCAGCTTCAGCCGTAAATAGACACTTTTTCAAGTTTTGAGACATTTCTCTAAACTCACTAGCTTGTTTGTGAAATTTTTCTTGTAAACTAGTAAAGTCCAACCCATCGGACATTTCTTTTGTCATAGTATTGAAATGTTTGGGTTTTTTTTTTTATCTAGTTTCTGCTCTAACTCGTTTGCAATTTCTTCTTTACTTTCTGCTTTAATTTCCTCTTTGATTTCTGCTTTTATTTCAGTTTTTATCTCTTCCCGCTGTTTAAACAATATAGCCGAATCGATTTCTTCTATGTCTGATTTTTTACCATTGTTCCTTTAATTTCATTGAGACTTTCTTGAATTGCCGTCAACTCATCCGTGTCAACCTTTTCGGGGGCGCCTAAAGGGGGCGATTCTCTGCTGCTCTTTTTGGCGCAATTACCAGGGGCCCGTTTCTCAAAAAAAAGGCGTAACTATGGGCATGAGTTAGTCCGACTAACGAAGTAGTTTACACTCAAGTTTACACTTTTGTAGCGTCTGGTTGACATATTTTCGAGAAAATAAATTTTTATATTCCAATTTTTAAATGTTCGGGTTCGATATTCTGCTTAACAGTGCATTGCTTTCACAATTTCAACAAACTGGTAGGATTATTGCTTATGCAATTCTCTCAGAATGCTTGTTATAAGTAACTTGAAACACAGCTGTGACTCGGAGAATTCTCGACCTTGGGAAACTGTTTGCAAGTGTAGAGGGGCGAAGATTATACAGGACGAAAATACTCCAGTATACAGTATCTTGTTAAAATATAGATATAAAAGCAATAATCTAAGAACCCCCTCCCTATTTGAAGAAAGTTTTATGAACGAACGGTTTCTTAAAGTTTAATGGAAAAGAGATCTTAAAAATCCCCTACCCCCTCCCCCGGATAAGATATTTTGGGCGGTTTTAACAAGTACATTTTAATCCTACTTTTTTAGCTCACCTGGGGCCCGTTTCTCAAAAAGGCCTACGTCCAGGCGTAAGCTTAGTCCGGACTAAATCAGGGACTAAACCCCAAAACTAGACTAAGCTGCGTTTCACAAAAAGGCGGAAACTTAGTCGGAACTAAATTTGGGTGTAAATCTACGCCTGCTAATGGGCAGGCGTAAGTCCTTAGTCTGTACACAAAAATGGGGAGCGTTTTGTGTCTAAGACAAAATGAACAGAGATTTTTAATTTTGGTATTGTTTTACATGTTATTAAGGAAACATTCACATTTATTGAGATATTTGCACATGTACATCTAACTTTTATATATATATAAAAAAACCTATTGTTCGATAACTTTTTTCTAAATATATTAAGATTAAATCCATTTGATAAATAATGGGCTCAATTCACTATACGTATGTAATATACATTACTACTCGGTAAACCCCGATAACTGATATAAACACAACAATTAAAAAGATGTTATAATTCTTAATAATACATGTATTCCACAACAATAACTCCGAGTTCATGCATCGTAAAGCTGAATACAAGCATGGATAGATAATTGATTTTTAAATCAATACTCAGTAAGCAATGTCTGAGACCATTTTAGTGTTTCTAATAAAATTTGAACCTATAAAACGAAACTGATTTCAAAAAGTTGAGAATACTTCTTTAATGGGAGCATCTCAAAACGTTTACAGTTGTTATTTGTGCTTGTGTGTATTTGTATGTTTCTTGCCTATATTACGAAAACTTTTACAACACGTTTGCATTATTTACAAATTTAACTAGCTAGTCATACTTATTATACAATGTATATACAAATGTATACCCCCAATAACTCAAACCAGTTAAGAAAAAAAAAGTAGGAGTCAAACGTACTTGTTAGATCTAAAACCGCCTCTTATCCGGGGGAGGGGGATAGGGGATTTTTCATCCTGTATAATCTTCACATTCTACACCTGCAAACAGTTTCGCCCCGTCAAGAATTCTCCGAGTCACAGTTGTGTTTCAAGTTACTTATAATAATATTAGGCATTGAAATTCCTCAATTCTTAAAATCGCCTGCTGACACGAGGGTGAAATGGTTGAAAATTAACGGGGGCAATTAATTCCTTGTATACAGTATATAGTACTTCAACAACCCCCCCCCCCCCCCCCCCCCACCCCAAAAAAACCCCAAAACAAAACAAGCAATTAATTAAACCAAAAACAGGAAAGAGGGTACAGGAGACTCTGGCCTAAAATGTTGTTTTTTATCGTGTTGTTAATTGTAGAAGATATCTTTCAATACTTTTATCACTTGAATCGCAGAAAATCAAGAATCGTTTCCATGCCATTGTCTACATTCTGTCTAAATTCCTACGATATGGGAACAGAGGATGGAATTTTTCTTTCTTTCTGTTGACATGGACAAGGTTCATGTACAGGTGTTTTTTTTAATTTCAGTAGGTTGCTGTTTAAATCATAGTGATATTATTGTCTATAAATACCGACAATTCAGTGATTTAATTAACTATCTATATGAAGCATGACTGATCATTCTGCAGACGTTTGCGGGCATTTCCATTGTACTCTGCCCCTGCATTCTAATAATATTTTCAATTTTACACGAATATTAAAGTTAATTTCTATGCATTGTTTTGTACATGATCAATTAAGCGCAATTGTGCTTCAATATCGTTTGCGATGAATTCAATTGTCATATATTTGGTTTCTGCAACATCTTATGTCTGCCCCTTTCATATCACCTGTATTTTCTCTAAAATACATGTATCATTATGTCAAGAAGCGTATAGGCGTTTATTCTTTTTTTTGTGGACCCTGAGGTCCACGCAGAAAATATATAAGCGAGGTTAAACCGGATGCTATGGGGAAAATTCAGCCTGCGCATGAGCTAGCCTGGTTCTTGTGCGTAATGGGTAGCTCAGGGAACCAGGCTAGCACACGTTTATCTGAATCGGGATCGGGATTCCGTGCCATATGCACACATAAGTTCAAAGGCAGAAGGATAAAACGTACGCTCAACTAGGACCTTTGGTCACCCGAAAATAGTTCTCCAAAATGAGTGTATTAATGAGCCATTATGGAACTCTTTTACAAGTGAAGATAAGAATGTAAACCTACTTTCTTTTTTTCTATATCCATAGGGAGACAACAGGTCACCTTACGTCCTAAAACAATGTCGTAATCATTTTGTTAATCAATACGGAAACAAAAGTTACCCAACATCTGCCTAGTGTCAGTTTTACAATATTGAGATTCATCATAAGTGATCCACTGTAGGGAGACCAGGGGTCACCTAATGTGTAATATCAATGGGGAGATGTCATCCGGTTATCTTATGACAATTTACAAGATTAATATTTACTGGAAAGCAGTCATTTTAGAGAGACCGGGTGTAAAATTAAGTGGAATGTTCGTTTGAGACCAGAGGTTACCTTAGGTCCTAAATATGAAGAGAGAAAAAATAATTTTGGTAACTAATAGAGCAGGTGTCACTTTAAGTGAAATATTCATAATATGCCTAGATCGAGGTCATATTATATTAGAACCTATGAATTCTATTAATCTATAGGGAAATTAGAGGCCCAGGCACGTAGCATCGGGTGGGGGGGGGGGGGCTCCCCCCCCCCAAGTCCCCCACGGATAAGGATTTTGAAGACTTTGGGGAATTTATTTTTCATAAGACCTCGGGTCACCTAATGTCATATAACAGGATGGAGAGTCAACAGTAATCCACTGCAGGGTGCCCACGTGTCACCTTATATCATTTTACACAATGGAGAGTCACCGGTCAACCACTGTAGGATGACTAGGGGTCCCCGTACGTCATTTTAAACTACGAATAATTGAAATATGCCTAGGGGGACCAGAGGTAACCTTAGTTGTTTTGATCACTGTTGTATTAATTCTTTATATCAATACGGAGATCTCGGATCAACTTATGTCATATAACAGGATGGACAGTCACCAGTTATCCACTGCAGGCTACCCACAGGTCACCTTATATCATTTTACACAATGGAGAGTCACTCACCGGTCAACCACTGTAGGGTGCCTACAGGTCACCTCATATCATTTTACACAATGGAGAGTCACCGGTCAACCACTGTAGGGTGACCAGGGGTCCCCGTATGTCATTTTACACAATGGAGAGTCACCGATCATCTTCCAGAGGATGACCGATGACTCTCCATGGCGTAAAATGACATAAGGTGACCCCTGTTCTTCCTACAGTAGATGACCATGGTTTCTCCATCGTGTAAAATGACATAAGGTGACCTCTGGTCACCCTGCAGTGGATGACTGGTGACTCTCCATTGTGTGAAATTACATAAGGTGACCCTTGGGCACCCTTCAGTGGATGACTGGTGACTCTCCATCATGTAAAATGACATACGGGGACCCCTGGTCACCCTACAAAGGATGACCGGTGACTCTGCATCGTGTTAAATTACATACGGAGACCCCTGGTCACCCTGCAGTGGATGACCGGTGATTCTCCATTGCGTAAAATGACATAAGGTGACCACTGGTCAACCTGCAGTGGACGGCCGGTGACTCTCCAAAGTGTAAAATGACATAAAGTGACTCCTGGCCACCCTGCAGAGGATAACCGATGACTCTCCATTGTGTAAAATAATATAAGGTGACCCCTGGTCATCCTACAGTGAATGGCCGGTGACTTTCCATCATGTAAAATGACATACGGGGACCTCTGGTCACCTACAGTGGTTTACCGGTGACTCTCCATCGTGTAAAATGATATAAGGTGACCCCTGATCATTCTACAGTGGATGACCGCTGACTGTTCATCGTGTAAAATGTTATACGGGGACCCCTGGTCACCCTACAGAGGATGACTGGTGACTCTTCAAAATGATATAAGGTGACCTGTGAGCACCTTACTGTGGATTACTGGTGACTCTCCATCATGTTATATGACATAAGGTGAGAGTCACCGGTCATCTACTCTAGAGTGACCAGGGGTCACCTTATGTCACTTTACAGGATGGTGAGTCATTAATCATCCACTGAAGGGTGTTCACGGGTCACCTTATGTCATTTTGCACAATGGAGAGCTACCGTTCATCCACTGTAGGGTGACCAGGGGTCCCCTTATGTCATTTTACACTATGGGGAGTTACTGGTCATCCACTGTAGGGTGACCAGGGGTCACCTTAACAGAAATATCATGAGAGAAAGAGAAGTCACCTCCTTACATGTATTTCCTACGCAAATATCGTGATGATTTTGTAAATCAATATATACGGAAACTGAAAGTCGGCTGATGCATTTTGCAGATGGAGATTAATCAGTCTTAAGCTTCATCCATTCTTTGACTACCTGGTGTTACCTCAGATCATTTTACAAGATGAAGATTCACTAATGTTATTCACTGTAGGATAACCACAGGTCACTTTAAGTGAAAAATGAATAAGTGACGTCATCAATGTTTTTAGATTGATGTTGTTATTCTTTGAGTCAATACGGAGACCAGATTTAACAAATATTTCAATATACAAGGTGGAGATTTACCAAAGCCATCCAACGTAGGGAGACCAGGGGTCACCTTAATTGAAATATGCCTAAGGGGACCAGAGGTAACATAAGTGGTTTTTTTTTATCACTTTTGTATTAATTCTTTATATTAATACGGAGACCTTGGATCACCTTATGTCATTTTACAGGATAGAGAGTCACCAGTCATCTCTGTAGGGTGCCCAGGGGTCACCTAACGTCAGTTTACACTATGGAGAGTGACCGGTCATCCACTGTAGGGTGACCAGGGGTCACCTTATGTCATTTTACAATATAGAGAGTCACCGGTCATTTACTGTAGGGTGACCAGGGGTCACCTTATGTCATTTTACAATATAGAGAGTCACCGGTCATTTACTGTAGGGTGACCAGGGGTCACCTTATGTCATTTTACAATATAGAGAGTCACCGGTCATTTACTGTAGGGTGACAAGGGGTCACCTTATGTCGTTTTACAGGATAGAGAGTCACCAGTCATCCACTAAAGGGTGCCCAGGGGTCACCTTATGTCATTTTACACTATGGAGAGTGACCGGTCATCCACTGTAGGGTGACCAGGGGTCACCTTATGTCATTTAACAATATAGAGAGTCACTGGTAATTTACTGCAGGGTGACCAGGGGTCACCTTATGTCATATTACAGGACAGAGAGTCACCAGTCATCCACTGAAGGGTGACCACGGGTCACCTTATGTCAATTTACACTATCTAGAGTCATTGGTCATCCATTGTAGGGTGACCAGGGGTCCCCTTATGTCATTTTACAGGATTGAGAGCTACTGGTCATCCACTGTAGTAATTGAAATATCATGAGAGAAAGAGAAGTCACCTCCTTAAATGTATTTCCTAAACAAATGTCGTAGTGATTTTGTAAATCAATACGGAAACTGGAGGTCGGCAGATGCATTTTGCAGATGGAGATTAATCAGTCTTCATCCATTCTTTGACTACCTGGTGTTACCTCAGATGATTTTACACGATGGAGATTTACTAAGGTTATTCACGGTAGGGTGACCAGGGGTCACCTAAGAAAAAAAATCAATAAGGGGACCAGAGGTCACCAATAGTTTTAGATTGACGTTGCAATTCTTTGATTCAATATGGAGACCTGAGTTTTAACAAAATATCAATATACAAGGTAAAGATTTACCAAAACCATCTACAGTGGAAAGACCAGGGATCACCCTAAGTGAATATCTAAAAGGCTACCAGACGTCAACCTAGGTCTAAAGACAATGTAGTTTTAATTTTCTTAAAATGACATGAAGTCCAGATGTCAACGTATGTCATTTACAGAAACACCCATAAGGAGACCAGAGGTCAGTTCATGTCCCCTATCAATTAAATGATTATTTTCCTTATCTATAGGGAGACCAGAGGTCACCTTATGTCATTTACATGATAGGTATTCAGCCATGGTAGGGAGATCAGGGGTCACCTGAAGTAAAAATATGCACAAGGAGACCAGAGGTCACCTCAGGTCCTTCATCAATAAAATAATTTTAATATAGAAACGGTCAGCTTATGTCATAACAAGATGGATATCCCTAGAAGCCATCCACTAAAGGTCACCTTTGGAAAGCGATGTCTGTCGTTATAATTTTGTCCATTAATAACGGAAATCAGGGGTCACCTAATGTCATTTTACAAGATGTAGATTCAAATAAGTCATTTACTGTAGGGAGAGCAGAGGTCACATTTAGTAAAATATCCATGAGGAGCCCTGAGGTCCCCTTATGTCCTACATTATTGTAGCAATAATTTTGTTTATCAGTAGGAGACCAGAGGTCCCCAAATGTCATTAAACAAGAAGTATACTCACTAGATGTCATCCATTTGTTAGATCATGGGTCAGCTTGAATGGAATTTCAAGATGATAGGTCCCGATATGTCCTAAATCAATGTAATAGTTTGTTGATAAATACGAACACCAGATGTCACCTTCTTTTCCAAGATAGACATTTACCTGAAGTCATTTACTGTAGAGAAAGCAAGTGGTCATTATAAGAGGAATATCTAAAAGGAATTTAGAGGTCACCTTAGCTTCAAAAAGGTTTAGATTTAATTCAAAGATTAATACGTTAACCAGAGGTCAGATAATGTCATTTTAAAAGATGGAGATTCCCAACAAGCCATCCACTGTAGGAAAACCAAAGGTCACCTTTGGTAATCGATCTATGTCGTTATATTTTTGTTAACTAATAACGAAGACCAGAGGTCACTTAATGTCATTTTACAAGATGGAGATTAAAAAAAGTCATCTACTGTAGGGGACCCAAGGGTCACCTTAAGTGGTATATCCAAAAGGAGACCATAGGTCACCTTATGATCTAAATTGATGTAGTAATTATTAATTCTGTAAATCAATACGGTGATCAGAGATCCGTTAATGTTATTTTACAAGATGAAGAATCATAAAATATCATCTTTTGTAGGTAAACCAGAGTTCGTTTTAGGTCTTGGATATGTGTCGTAATAATTTTGTTAATTAAGAAGGAGATCAGAGGTCACCTTATTTCATTTTATAAGGTGGAGATACAAAAGTAATCCACTGTAGAGAGACCAAAGTAATCCACGGTATAGAGACTAGGGATAAAATTTTATGAATTATCAATAAGGAGATGTGAGGTCCCCTTTAGACCCAAATTATTGTTACAGTAGTAAATTGTTCATCAATACAAAGACCAGATGCAACCTTCTTTTACACGATGGAGAATTACCATGCAGAATTCATCCACTGTAAAGAAACCAATGTCTATTAGGAGACCAGAGGTCACCTTAGCTTCTAAATCAATGTAATATTTTGAAAATCAATACGGATACCAGAGGTTATCTTATGTCTTTTAAAAAGACGAAAATCATGCACTATATTTATATTATTTTATTAGGAAGAACATAATTGTTAGAGGGAACATGTGTCACATAAAGATGATAATAAATACGTAAACCAGAGTTCGCCATATATTGTACATCATTGGGGAGACCAGAGATTGCATAACTTATAAGGAGACAACAGGTTAAAAATATGGTGTGTGAAAAATTATACTCTAATCTACTGGACACAAAAGTTCAGACTTTGATTTTATAAATAAGCAAAAACGGTACACATTTCGATCACATTTATTCCTTATTTTTTGTCGTCAAAGGAAGTAAGGGGGGGGGGGGGTTAAAGGGGTGACGATTTGCTCGTTTTCATTTATTTCTCAGATGCAATTCACAATAGGTCCGTATTTACTATGTTTATTTTTGCAATTCAATTTTTTTTTTTAATTTGATGAGTGAAAATCCACTCCAGGGAAGTGGTAGGTGAAAGGGGGGGGGGGGGGGGAGTGATGAACTCCAACCCTCATGCAACACCTGTAGACAGGGGAACACCTACTCCGTAATGACAATAAAGAGACCAGATGTTAGCTAGAGCATTAAGTTTATAAGGTTGCCTTTGTTGTATGATGTATCTTTAGTTAGGACACAAATTTGATGTCATTCCTTTGTTCCAGCAGTCTAAAATTTTTCATGTACAGTCCGATATTAGTGAGCTTCTTAAAATAAGACCGTTACTCGTGGTTACAGTACTGATATCCTTCAAAATCAGACTGTCTCAGGTAAATCAACAATGACATTCAATAGCAGTGTTTTAAGTACGATGTATGCCGAAAACAGCTCTAAGAAAATATCACACAGTTCTCATCACTAACGTACGGCGGCGTGGAAGGGCCAGATGAAAAAATAAAAAGTTCTTATTTGTTCGGACGAATAAGTTATTTGTTCGGACGAATTACGATTTGTTCGGACGAATAACGATTTGTTCGAACGAATAAGTTATTTGTTCGGACGAATTACGATTTGTTCGGACGAACTAGATATTTGTTCGGACGAATTAGGATTAGTTCGGACGAATTATGATTTGTTCGGACAAATAAGTTATTTGTTCGGACGAATTAGGATTTGTTCGGACGAATTAGGATTTGTTCGGACAAATTAGTTATTTGTTAGGACGATTTAGGATTTGTTCGGACGAATTATGATTTGTTCGGACGAATTAGATATTTGTTCGGACAAATAACTTATTTGTTCGGACGAATTAGGATTTGTTCGGACGAATTAGGATTTGTTCGGACAAAAAGGTTATTAATAGTGGTACATGTATGAAAGAGAGAGAGAGAGAGAGAGAGAGAGAGAGAGAGAGAGAGAGAGAGAGAGAGATGTCATAATCATGGATACATAAATGTGAAAAGTCTAATCAGTTTTCAGTTTACATGATCATGCGCGGATCCAGAAAAATTCACCGGGGTAGTGGTGGTGGGGGGGGTCTGATAGATAGTTTTGTTTGCGGGGTGGGGGTGCAAGGCCCCCCCCCCCGACCACCCCGGCTCTAGATCCGCGTATAGATGTATGCCAACTCTAGGCAGCGCAGGTTTTTTCTTTGCTAACTATAATATTTATTTCGCGCAATGCCAGAAGAAATGATTCTATATGATTCCGCAGGTGGATTTCGATTGTCGATGTTTATATTGAAAATGTAGTCATTCTCCTGTTTACTTGGGACAATGGACATACGAAATTATCTTTCGCCTTAACTTTATACATATACATGTATACGATCAAAGTTAACTGATATGCTTCGTGGAATTGTAATAATCGCACAATTACTTAAGTGACTTATAAAACAAACTAGTTTTACTTATACTTTATAATATAAAGACTACATGTATATTTAGACTACATGTATCTGCTCTGGTAATGATGTAGATGAAAGGGGGGGGGGGGGTCAAGCCACCCCTTTCCTTCAAATGATTAATTGCTAATAATATAGACATAGGTGTTACATGTGTATTATCTGACATGTATGCAATATCTGACATATTGTGCTATCAAGCTCAATTTTCAAACTCTATCTATCTAAAGGATTGGAGTTATATTATCATGGTGCCATGGGTTTTCGATAGTCTAAAACTAATGTTAACCTTAATGGTTGTCTCATTAGTCAACTTTGAATCTATTTCATTTTTAAAATCAGACATAGCATCAAAAATCGTCGATACAAAATCAAAGTTAGTCGTCATCATATGCAGTTTTTATCTATAAATAACCTGGATGCCGCATTCGACCGATGAAAATAGGCGTCAGATGTTTACGATAGTATGATTCATAAACAATATTTTTCAATAATAGTTAAGAAAAATGAGATACAACCTTTTGAAAATATTGTATAAAATTGTCAATTGTTTTGTAAGCTTTTATTTCACCTTAAATCGTCCAATTATTCAATCAGTTATGATTATCGATAATGTTTTTATTTGTGCTCCTAAGATTCCAAACATAGGAAAACTTTACAAAGCCATATGATAATTTTAACATGCAAATACGTCATCAGAGGTATATTTGACGGACAATAAGTATTTTTATCATTTAATTCTATTTTTATTACTTTTCTGCATTATAGTTAGGATGTTGGGTTATTTTGCTGACTTTATATTATAAAGTATAAGTAAATATTAGTTTGTTTTATAAATCACTTAAGTAACTGTGCGATTATTACAATTCCACGAAGTATATCAGTTAACTTTGATCGTATACATGTATATGTATAAAATTAAGGCGAAAGATAATTTCGTATGTCCAGTGTCCCAAGTAAACAGGAGAATGACTATATTTTCAATATAAACATCGACAATCGAAATCCACCTGCGGAATCATATAATTATGACTATTGGAATCATTTCTTCTGGCATTGCGCGAAATAAAACTTATAGTTAGTTAAGAAAAAACCTGCGCTGCCTAGAGTTGGCATACATCTATACGCGGATCTAGAGCCGGGGTGGTCGGGGGGCCTTGCACCCCCACCCCGCAAACAAAACTATCTATCAGACCCCCCCCCCCCACCACCACCACCACCACCCCGGTAAATTTGTCTGGATCTGCGCATGATCATGTAAACTGATTAGACTTTTCACATTTATGTATCCATGATTATGAACCACTATTAATAACTTATTTGTCCGAAAAAATAGCTAATTCGTCCGAACAAATAACTTATTCGTCCGAACAAATCATAATTCGTCCGAACAAATAACTTATTTGTCCGAACAAATCCTAGTTCGTCCGAACAAATCCTAGTACGTCCGAACAAATAACTTATTTGTCCGAACAAATAGCTAATTCGTCCGAACAAATAATTTATTTGTCCGAACGAATCCTAATTCGTCCGAACAAATCCTAATTCGTCCGAACAAATAACTTATTCGTCCGAACAAATAGCTAATTCGTCCGAACGAATAAGATTTTTTTTTCTCATCTGGCCCTTCCACGCCGCCGTACTAACGGGCTCGAAAATGTCAGATATTTTTTTTTTTAATACAAAACTGTTTTGGCATGCATCCATTACGGAAACCAGATGTCATCTAATGTAATTTATTATCAAATCATTTTACCATTATATTAAAGTATCAGTAAAAAGTCTATGGGGGGGGGGGGGGGGGCAAAACTACATCTTTTTACAGGCTTCACCTACGTATACAGAGTAAGAAGGTGAAGTACTTTGATATTTTAATGAGGAGGATTTTGTGTTACATTTAACCTATATATCCTTAGGGGGACCACAGGTCACCTTATGTCTATATAACGTATATCATATATCTTTCAAATAACAGTCAATGTTGAATTTTTTATCCTCTATAGTGTATTTCCAATACTTAGAGGGGTATTCTTTAAAAATAATACATTTCTGCCTGTTGTATATCATTTCTAAAGGCTAAGTAGTGGTACTAGTTATTCTACTTTCACTTTGCGGTTGTAATGCACTATATTTTGTAGCGGAGTGCACAGATTTGGAAGTTGTGAATAAGCAGGTGACCTGGGGTCCTAGTTGAGCGTACGTTTTATCCTCCTGCAGTTCAAAGGCGCTGTAATTGTTAAGTTGTCGGTAAACAGTACAGAAACAAAGTATTCCTTTAAAAGAAATGATCGGTATGTGATATGAACTGTCAGTATTATGAAATAAGTTAAAGGAAGTGAACATGAAAAAATTATCAAGGGCTCAAATTTGTCTGTTTGATGTGTATAATGATATCTGAAAACCGTTTAGACAGAGCTTTCCTCAGTAAAAAGATATACCACTTAGAATAACTAATTCTTGCAATCCATGAGCGCTGCCATATTGTTAAAATCATTACCTCCCTGCTGGGTTATCTCTAAGCATCTAAGAGAGGGCAGCACTGATGCTGCCGTCAGTGAGACACATTGCATTTTTACACACGTTTAGTAACAGAGATAAAATGCCATCATCAAAATGTGAATGGAAACTTGGATAGGAATGTAAAGAGTTGTCATTTTAAACAGTGTTTATGGAGGAAGATTTTGGATCTCAGAATGATGCATTCCCACCAGCAGTTAATGTGGCATGTAACTAGAATGGAATGTCCGTGGATCAGTGTTATTGTGACCTAATTTTCATTGCACTCGGGAATTTCTTGTTTATGAGTTTGAACATTATGTGTGCTACATAAATGAGCACACAAGGTGCATTGCACAGCATCCTGACTTTTAAAAAGTGTCTTAGTCCTGTTATTCTTAAACAGCATAAACAGAACCGGCGTACATATCATCAAGATCTTATGTATAAAAAAAACAAATCAGAAAAATTTCCAGGGCATTTAAATAAAAAGTAACGGTAAGAAACCCCACCAAGAAAATGAAATTACAATTTTATATTAATTTAAATTTAAATCTAAAAACAGCATTTAATTTATGTAAACACTGACTGCCACATCTCCGTACAAACATCTGGAATGTGATGGTCTTATATTTCACAAATTAATTTATCTATTCATTTTTTGTACAAATCATAAATAGTTATCTGAGGTTCATTTATAGAAATGTACTAAATCCTTGTCTTCTCATGACAGTACACAAAACTTTTCTTCACATCAAGGCATATTTTTTCTTCGTAACTTTTATCAACTCTGTACATAAACACTGGCCTAGTTCCAACGTAAACGTTGACCCAGTCACCAGCAGCAATGTGGCTTATCTACGTCAGAGAACAGATGCATGCTGGGGAATAATGGATTACCTCCATAAACCTTTCACTGAGAGTGTTAAATTGATAAAATCTCTTGATAGAAATAAACAAAAAGGTAATAGACCTCATTTTTAAGTTTCAAAAGGCTTTTAAAATTTATTAAGCAACAATTATTTTTTTCATGTTCACTTCCTTTAATGTTATGCCGAAACTACAACATGCATCAACTAGCATAATTTGCAATGTTTTGTTGTTTTCCGAATACACATGTAACTTAACTTTACTTATATAGTAGGCGAGGCTAGAGAATTTCCCGATTAAATTTTTTTAAGCATTAAAGTATGATTGAATAATTATGTCACTGTATAAAAGTTAAAATCTCAAGAAAAATGCATCAAAATATGAAAATTTTAATTTACACAAAGCTGTCACTGCATAGTTAACAAAGTAGTGCGAATCGTAATGTGTGCGCAAATAGTAGAATTCACCGAATGCCTGATACTATACATACAAACTTCATTCATAGATAGATCATAATTATTTTAGAAGTATGAATCCTTTTAATTCTGAGATAAAAAAAAAGTCAGGGCTATACATACATGTATACGTAATACAACGTACAAATTTAGTAGTTAAAAGCAGAGGGCTAGAGTCGGTGGAATCTCTGATAATCTTAAGGCTTTCACGTTTTCGTTAGAAACACATGCAAAGGGTCCACGTATTGTAGTCCTTTTTTAAAGGACAGCAACTTGTTATTAAAATAAACTGTTATGAACAATTTTAACTTGAACATTCTGTGGTATAGTATAACTTGTGTACTTTCGAGTGAATGTACTATGAATCGGAAAATTGATCCACCACATAAAATCACAGCCTCAAAGTAAAACAAATTACGATGTGCGCATGCTTAGTACTCAGCGGAGATGTCTTAGTTCTTCGACATTTAAACCTTAACTTACGCCTCTTTCAGAAACGCAACTTAGACCCGACTTAATATTGGCGTAACTTTGTTAGTCGGACTAACCTAGGCCCAAATTTACGCCTTTTTGAGAAACGGGCCCCAGAGCTGAAAGCTCAAAGAGAGCTATTCTGATCACATTTTGTCTGTCGTCCCGTCTGTCTGTAAACTTTTCACATTTTCAACATCTTCTCAAGAACAACTGGGCCAATTTCAACCAAACTTGGCAAAAAGCATCCTTAGCATGTTGTGAAAATTTTTTGCAAAGGGAGATAATTAGGAATTTATAAAAATTTTCGAGAAATTTTCAAAAATCTTCTTCTCACGAACCATAAGACCAGGAAAGCTGACACTTGTGTGGAAGCATTCTCAGGAAGTGTAAATTTAAAGTTGTGAAAATCATGACCCCCCAGGGGTAGGGTGAGGCCACAATGGGGGTCAAAGTTTAACAAAAGAATATATAGAGTAAATCTTTAAATATCTTCTTCTCAGAAACTAATCAGCCAGAAAAGTTGAAACTTGCGTGGAAGCATCCTCAGGTAGTGTAGATTTAAAGTTGTGAAAATCATGACCTCCCAAGGGTAGGGTGGGGCCACAATGGGGGGGTCAAAGTTTAACAGAGGAATATATAGAGTAAATCTTTAAAAAACTTCTTCTCAGAAACTAATCAGCCAGGAAAGCTGACACTTGTGTGGAAGTATCCTCAGGTAGTGTAGATTAACAGTTGTGAAAATCATGATCTCCAGGGGTAGGGTGGGGCCACAATGAGGGTGGGTCAAAGTTTAACATAGGAACATATAGAGTAAATCTTTAAAAATCTTCTTCTCAGAAACTAATCAGCCAGGAAAGCTGACACTTGTGAGGAAGTATCCTCAGGTAGTGTAGATTCGAAATTGTGAAAATCATGGCCCCCGGGGGTAGGGTGGGGCCACAATGGGGGGGGGTCAAAGTTTAACATAGGAACATATAGAGTAAATCTTTAGAAATCTTTTTCTCAAAAACTTATCAGCCAGGAAAAATGAAACTTGTGTGGAAGCATCCTCAGGTAGTGTAGATTCAAAGTTATGAAAATCATGACCCCCGGGGGTAGGGTTGGACCACAATGGGGGGAGTCAAACTTTAACAGAGGAATATATAGAGTGAATATTTAAAAATCTTCTTCTCAGAAACTGATCAGCCGGGAAACCTGAAACTTGCGTGGAAGTTTCCTCAGCTAGTGTAGATTAAAAGTTGTGAAAATCATGATCTTCAAGGGTAGTGTGGGGCCACAATGGGGGGTCAAAGTTTAACATAGGAACATATAGAGTAAATCTTTAAAAATCTTCTTCTCAAAAACTAATCAGCCAGGAAAGCTGAAACTTTTGTGGAAGCATCCTCATGTAGTGTAGATTCAATGTTGTGAAAATAATGACACCCCCGGGAGTAGGGTGGGGCCACAATTGGGGGGGGGGGGTCAAAGGAATGTGTAGAGTAAATCTTTAGAAATCTTCTTCTCAGAAACTTATCAGCCAGATGATTCTTTATAATTGTTTAGATTTTGGCCCCAGAACAATTCTTCGGCCTCACAAGAAGGTTAAGAGTTTGATGTAAGTTTATATCCCATATATATATATATTATATATATATACATTATTCAGTGTCTTTGTCTGTGATAACACTACGTATCGATTTTGTACTATATAACCAATAATGCAAATGACGCCAAATTAAGGCGCCAGCGAGGTTTGCTTATTTTTAAATAAAGATTTAATCGTACGATGGCCTAAAATTATATAAATATTAGTAATAGGGAATCATTCTTTGAATATTATGAGGTGATAATTTCGGTCGGGGCGTGATCAAATCTATCATAAAGCCCTTCGGGCTTTATTGGATTTGATCACGCCCCGACCAAAATTATCACCTCATAATACTCAAAGAATGATTCCTTATATTTATATATAAAAACAATTGTTAGGATCTTTTTGAGAACTGCAATACTCAACATGTGATATGACTATAAAATCATCTTGTTAGAAAAGGGACTAATGATTATAAACATAATAATATCCAGGGGGAAAATGGATTTTATTTATACAGGATCTACATGTATTATTGTACATTGTCCAGATAGTTTGTATTATGACTCCATTAAGCTGATTTTATCATACCTATTGTTCCTTAGGTGAGTGATGTGGCCCAAGGGGCTCTTGTTCCTATATCTGCTTGGAGTTAATGGGGATATACATGTACATTTGTATATATAATACGTATGACTAGCTATAAGTCTGTCCCAAGATATTTTTGCCGCATATTTCCTTAAATTATTCGATATTTATCAATACCTCTTGGTTCGGTCGACGTTCATTCAATAGTATGAAAAAATCCCAAGATTTGCCTTTTGAAACCCCCCTCTAGCTTGTCGGGTATCAATACACGGCTAAAAATAAAAAGTCTACAGGGTTTTTCCATTGCCAAGGAGATGTAGACGCCCGGATGATAACGTTGAAAAATTGCGCGAGGCATCCCGAGTATTTCCGAATGGAGAAAAGATGTCAACATTCCCCATTATAAATCTCCGTAGGAAATCTGTTTTCGTTCCTGTGAATTTTTACGAAGGAAAAATGATAATGTGTGAATGAAGTTATCTTGGGAATTTTCCCTTTCATCGATTTTAATTGCACTTCTGTCACAGGTATGTGCATTTTTATTCAAAATCGTTCATATATGCAGCATAGATATCTCGGGACAGACTATAGTTAAATTTTTAAATAATGCAAACTTGTTGTAAAATTTTTAGTAATGTAGGTAAGGAACATACAACAACACACAAGCACAAATTACAACTGTAAACGTTTAGAGATGCTCCTATTGAAGGATTTTCAATTTTTTGAAATCAGTTTCGTTTCATAGGTTCACATTTTATTAGAAACATTAAATTGGTCTCAGACTTCGCTTACTGAGTATTGATTTAAAAATCAATAATCTATCAATTCTTGTTAAACTCTTATTGTTGTGGAATACATGTATAATTTAGAATTGTAGCATTTTTTGAATCATTGTGTTTATATCAGTTATCGGGGTATAGCGAGTAGTATTGTATATTACACACGTTTAATGAATTGAGCCAATTATTTATCAAATTGATTTAATCTTAATTTATTTAGAAATAGAAACAGTTATCGAACAATAGGTTTTTTGAAAAAAAGTTATATATCTCAATAAATGTGAATGTTTCCTTAATAACATTAGCAGGCGTAGATTCCGCCTTTTGTGAAACGCAACTTAGTCTGGTTTTGAGGTTTAGTCCCTAATTTAGTCTGGACTAAGCTTACGCCTGAACGTATGCCTTTTTTGAGAAACGGGCCCGTTTCTCCAAAATGCGTAAATCTGGGCCTAAGTTAGTCCGACTAACGAAATAACGCCAATAAAGTCGGGTCTAAGTTGCGTTTCTGAAAGGTTTACATATCGAAGAACTTAGACCAATCGCAACTTCTCGGGCCTTTCCGGCAGGCTCGGAAAAATACCTCGAATGTATTAACAACACCGGATGTTAGAATTTTATACAAAATGGAGTCGCTTCCCATTAAAATCGGCTAGACAGTCTTGAATGTCGCTTCTATGTTATATTTTAGTGTAACTATATTGTTTACTTTAATGAAGTATAGCTCACATCTCAACAGATCATGAAATGTGTTGTATTTATATCAAGTTCTATAAAAAGGGGGGGTTGTCATGGACGCCTAGGTAATACATTCGAGGTGTTTTTCCGAGCCTGCCGGAAAGGCCCGAGAAGTTGCGATTGGATTTTAGACATCTCCGCTGAGTACTAAGCATGCGCATATCGTATTTTGTTTTGCTTTGAGGCTATGATTATATGTGGTGGATCAATTTTCCAATTCATAGTACATGTACCCAAAAGTTCGCATGTTATACTTTACCACTGAATGTGCGAAGTTCAAGTTGCTCATAACAGTTTATAGTAAAGAATGCCTATACACTTCATAACATAATGAAGTTTTAGAGAAAAACAGTTGATATGAAAAAGGCATATATAAGAGGTTTCAGAAACCAAATATATGACAATTAAATGCTTTGTAGATGATATTGAGGCACAATCGTACATATTAATTGAATATGATAACTGATAAGTAATTAATGTAATATCAATTTAAACGTACTTTCAGTATATATAAACCAGCTCAAAATAACAAAGTAAGCGTAAGGTGTTGGGTACGCCTTGGCGGATCCAAGTCAGTGGGAGTTTGCATTATTATTTAAAGTATAGCCTACATGTACATGACCTATTATATTAAGTACATAAAATATGTCGATTCACGATTTTAGATTTGATAGATGAAACTCATTAGCTTGCAAAGTACGACCTCTGGTGAGAGAATGGGATAGGACGGGAATATGCAAGAACACGGGTTGACAAAGAGTAGGACGAATTCATCATGCATCGCGGGCAGATGCCCTAGTTAATAAATAAAATAGAACAAGTTGATGCGGGTTTAGTTTTGATGGAAAGTTTTGTAAAGAAATGGTGCCCAGGGACGCGGGTTGACACATAACGTCCTGTCGAAAAGTGTCCACGTTCGATCAAATGAGGCGTAATAGCCAGATTTAAATTATTCAACAATTATATGAATAATAAAAAATGTTTATATTTTAGGATGTGCCGTCGGAGAATATGGTGTTGAGTGTGAACCGTGCTTAGGATGCTCAACATGTGACATTGAACATGGATGTCGTAAGTTTTTTCGTCTATATTTGTCCCATTTATTTGCACTTGCTTGCAAATAAGACGTTAGAAGCTACTCGTTTTATACAATTTAGGGTCTGCTTGATTTGTCTACACCTTAAAACCGGTGTACTTTTTTTTAATCAAATGCAAAGATGCATTCTTAAAGTCTAAACCGTCTACACTCTGTGCAGGGCATGTGTTTGAGATTACACTTCTATTTTTAATATGGCGGCAAAACGGTAGGCTGAGAAATCGGCAGATTTTTTTGTAAGCACAAGAAAGTTGATAGCCAAATTGTAGCACATATTGCGTGTATAAATATAAAAGTGTTCAAAGCATAAGAAGAAATACTTTGTACTTTTTAAATAAAATGTAAAATCAAGAAAACAAGTTTTGTCAGCAAAAGTCAACGTACAGTGTACTAAAACTACGAAAAGATGGTTTAAACGTATTTTTTATCAGTACATATGAATGGACTAGCTCTTTAGTAAAACTGGCAGATTTTACAATGTACTTTTCAGTTGTAAAATAAGTAAATTCATTTTGTCTATTTATTTATTTTTGCTTGAAAATAAGTTTATTATTACTTTTTTTGACGAGCGTTGTGTCTCTTCTAAATCAGTTTTAGCTCACCTGAGCCAAAGGCTCAGGTGAGCTATTTGGCACAAAGCACCACTAGGTGAAAGGGATTCAAGTTTGTTCAAATGAAGGTTCACGCCCTCTTTAAAGGGGAGATAATTGAGAATTATTGAAAATTTGTTGGTATTTTTCAAAAATCTTCTTCTCAAAAACTATTTGGCCTGAAAAGCTTAAACTTGTGTGAAGGCATCCTCAGGTAGTGTAGATTCAAGTTTGTTCAAATGATGGCCCCGGGGGTAGGGTGGGGCCACAGTAGGGGGATCAAGTTTTACATAGGAATATAGAGAAAATCATTAAAAATCATCTTCTCAAAAACTATTAGGCCAGAAAAGCTCAAATTAAAGTGGGAGCATCCTCAGATATTGTAGATTCAAGTTTGTTCAAATGATGGTCCCCGGGGGTAGGGTGGGGCCACAATGGGGTAATGGATTTTTACATAGGAATATATAGAGAAATTTTTTAAAAATCTTCTTCTCAAAAACTATTAGGCCAGGAAAGCTCAAATTAAAATGGAAGCATCCTCAGGTAGTGTAGATTCAAGTTTGTTCAAATGATGGTCCCCGGGGGTAGGGTGGGGCTACAATTCGGGGATCAAGTTTTACATAGGAATATATAGAGAAAATCATTAAAAATCTTCTTCTCAAAAACTATTAGGCCAGGAAAGCTCAAATTAAAGTGGAAGCATCCTCAGGTAGTGTAGATTCAAGTTTGTTCAAATCATGGTCCCTGTGGGTAGGTTGTGGCCACAATAGGGGGATCATGTTTTACATAGGAATATATAGAGAAAATCTTTAAAAGCTTCTTCTCTAAAACTATTTAGCCAAGAAAGCTCAAATTCGCATGTAACCATCCTCAGATAATGTAGATTCAAGTTTGTTCAAATCATGGTCCCTAGGAGTAGGGCGGGCCACAATGGGGGATAAATATTTATATATAGAGAAAATCTTTAAAAATCTTTTGGGAAAGTTTTCGGTCCAAAACTCAGTACTTAGTGTGAAAGCACAGGTTATGCAGATTTAAGTTTGATGAAACCATGATTCCCTACAGAAAAGTGGGGCCATGAAATGGGGGACGGGGTATATAGGAATAGAGAAAAATCTTCTTACAGGTACAACAACAAAAGGGGCTTGGTATTTACCAAAAAAAAAGAGGTGGATAAAAATTGGCAGATTTTCAATTTGTTTTAGCAAGATCTACTGTACTAAGTTGTCAAGATATTTTGATACTGTAATGCTATTTTGATGAGAATTAAGGCAATTGTTGCTCAGGTGAGCGATGTGGCCCCTGGGCCTCTTGTTTAATATATTACGGAACTTTATTTAGAAGAGTCACAATGCTCGTTTCTTTAGGGTTATAACCCTAAAGAAAAAAAATACACATACTGTGTTTTGTATGTACCTTAAAACCGACTAGGGAAGCAATAGACTACAAAAATTATCTATTTTCAAAAATAATCAAAAAGAGAAAAAAAATATCATAAAAAACGAAACTCCATGGCAACCGTCACTACTTTCGCGCCCATATTGAAAATACACACTGCACCAAATTGCGCTTGTTTATAAGATGTAAATTATCTACACCAGGGGTAGACAAATCAAGGGCGCTCTAATCAAAATCAGTAAACAAATATGCACGTCCATGAGGTACAGTTCAAATTGAATAAAGGGTAAAATCCAAGATTTCTTCATTGATACACATCATCTGCTTCTTCCTGGAGAATTTCACAGAAACGAAAACAAACAACGTACGTAGATTCAAAATGGGAAATGTTTACATTTTTCTCCATTCGCAGGTACTCGGGACACCTCGCACAATTTTTTAACGTTATCATTCGGGATCTTTCATGTCATTTGCAATCCAAATTTCCCGTGGACTTTTTATTTTGGACTGTGTTGTTAAACCTGAAAAGGTAGAAGGGGCGTTTCAAAACAGATAATCTTAAAAAGCAATTAGTGCGACCACCCCTTTTTGCATAATATCTCGATAATCATAAACACCCTTGCTTCCCAACTACATCCTTTTACTAGAATGTTAAAAGTCCAGATAATCTGTTTTGAAACTCCTTTTAACCGCTTTAGGTTTCAATACACAATGAATTAAAGTGAAGTACTGACGGTAGTTGATTTTAATGATTGTTATTTATTTTAAAATCAACGATATATAATTTCACATGACAAGTAGTTTATTAGCTATATTTGAATAATTACGAGTATTTTATCTAATAAGAATTGTTCAATTATTAAAACTCATCAAAAGGTGATTGAAGCAATACCTCGGGGACCGCCTATAACTTAGCTTTTTATTAATTTAATACAAATGCCAGTTTAGCTCACATTTATTTAGATAAAATCATTTATTTCCTTAGCATGATTTGAAAATATTGGATTTAAAGGAAAAAATGGTTTTGTTTTAGGATGCAGTGAACATTGCAAAAACAATTCTTGCGATGATAGCCGGGTCTGTATCCAGGGATGTAACTCAGGATACTGGGGCCAGACCTGTGAAGCAGATTGTAGTTCTTATTGTGTCAACAATATGTGTCGTTCTGATGGAAGGTGTACTGAAAAGTGTGAAGCAGGAGACTGGGGACACAACTGTAGTTCACAATGCCCTCAAAATTGTAACCAGCCTACCTGTTCCCGAGATAATGGACATTGTGCTAGTTGTAAACCCAATTGGATAGGAGATCTGTGTGACAGTAAGCGTTTGAAATTCATTACGTTTACTTTGATCAGGCACGTAGCATCAGGTGGGAGGGGTGCTGAACCCCCCCCCCCCCCCCAACTTTTTCTCGCAGTAACTTATTTTCTTAAATTTAC
Source organism: Magallana gigas (assembly GCF_902806645.1). Lineage (NCBI taxonomy): Eukaryota > Metazoa > Mollusca > Bivalvia > Ostreida > Ostreidae > Magallana > Magallana gigas. The sequence goes on from NC_047560.1 coordinate 52,744,444, forward strand.
ATATAAAGAATTGAATTATCATGGAGTGGCACACACTACAAAAATATTGAAAAATGCTTAAAAACGATAAAAGACACCATATCTCAAAATTTTGATCATTGACCTCTTACAACTTTTATGCCTGCAGAGTAAGGTTAATATACTTAGTTTAATGCTATAAATGTTTTAGCATTATCATTACTCAGTTTTTACTTAAATTGAATCAAAAATGGGTATGGATTTGAAAACTGATAGCGGAAATGCGGACTGAAATGTTTATAAAACATAGGTAATCATAGATTACTAAGCTCACCGAGACGGAGCATCACCCTTATGAGACATCACCTTCATAAGACCACCTTTATCATTTTATATGAAAATCATACTTTATGATCTTGGATATTCATGGATTCTGTTTTGACAAAATATCGTATATCATCTGATAATTTTTTTTATGATAATCATATGTTCATATGTTAATCAATACAATGATATAAAATTAAATATTGCATCATGTCATATTTATAATATATATCATATAATACAATAAAATACTGTAATAAACAATAATGAGATATGATATTGTAACATATGATATGACATTGTATTGTGTTATACCTTATTGTATTTGATCACATAATACAATATCATAAAATATAATACAATATAGTATTATATTACAATATCATATTACATAATAAATCATAACATTAAAACATGATATTATATTGTATAATATAGTATGATATTGTATTGAATGACACTGACACATATTTGATACATTATATGATATTATATCATATAATGCAAAATAATTTGATTCTAACATTGCATCTTATCAAATGATACAATATTATGTGATAAAGTAAAATATTATAAAATACATTATTATATTATACATATTGTATCATATGACACAATAATATATATTACAATATCATATAATACAATTTCATGTGATATGAAAATATATTATATAAACCAATATCATATCATACAATATCGTATGATACAATATTATATAATATTACAATATCATATAATACAATTTCAGATGATATAATTCTATATTACTGAAACCAATATCATATTATACAATATTGTATGATACAATATTATAGAATATACAATATTGTATCATAGGATACAATATAATATTTTGCAATATCTTATGTAATTGTATCATTTGATAAAATAATAAATTAAAAATACAATATAATATATACTATATTGTATCATAATATACAATACTATACATAACAATATCATGATACAATATCATAACATAAAATATCAAAAAAATTGATACAATATCATATCGTATCGTATAACTTTTTATAATATAACATATGATATCATATTGTATCATATCAAACAATATTGTTTCATATCATACAATACTATATCATAGGAATCATGTTATATCATTTATCATAAACACATCTACCTATCGAGCTGGTTTGAGTGAGGTAGGAGATTTCTTTAGCATCCTTGATAATGGAGATCAGGCTCTGCATCTGAAGCAACCTCTGCGTTTAATTTATAATAAAGTTAAATCAACTATGCAAGCTATCATCTATAAAACATGTCACCTGTTCCAAAAAACTAAACCTCATCCAGCATCCGAAACCTATGGCTCAGATTCAGCATTCAAGCCCATCAGGTGCATTGGTATCATAAGACGCATTATCCATGCAAGTTTGGTGAAGTTTGGACCAGTAATAACTAAGATATCATCATCAGAGGGCACTAGCAATTAAAACCTTAACTTCCTCCAGCATCTGCAACCTATGGCTCAGATTCAGCATCCATGCCTGTCAGGTGCATCTGTATCATAAGACACACCATCCATTCAAGTTTGGTGAAGTTAGGACCTGTAATAACTAAGATTTATTTTTTAGCATCCTTGATAATGGAGATCAAGCTCTGCATCTGAAGCTACCTCTGCGATTCATTCATATTACAGTTAAATCAACTATACAAGTTTAAAATAGTACTATCATCTATTAAACATGTGACCTGTTCCAAAAAATTTAACTTTATCCAGCATCCAAAACCTATGGCTCAGACTCAGCATTCAAGCCTGTCAGGTGCATCAGTATCATAAGACACACCATCCATGGAAGTCTGGTGAAGTAAGGACAAGTAATAACTAAGATATCATCATCAGAGTGCACCTGTTTCAAAAACTTTATTTAACCAGCTCTTAAAACCTTAACCTCCTCCAGCATCCGAAACCTATGGCTCAGATTCAGCATTCAAGCTTGTCAGGTGCATCAGTATCATAAGACGCACCATCCATACAAGTTTGGTGAAGTTAGGACCAGTAGTAACTAAGATATAATCATCAGAGGGCACCTGCAACAAAAACTTTAACCAGCTCTAAAAACCTTAACCTCTTCCATCATCCGAAACCTATTGCTCAGATTCAGCATTCAAGCTTGTCAGGTGCATCAGTATCATAAGACGCATCATCCATACAAGTTTGGTGAAGTTAGGACCAGTAGTAACTTAGATATTGCTATCAATGGGCACCTGCAACAAAAACTTTAACCTGCTCCAAAAACCTTAACCTCCTCCAGCATCCGAAACCTATAGCTCAGATTCAGCACTCAAGCCTGTCTGGTGCATCAGTATCATAAGACACACCATCCATGCAAGCTTGGTGAAGTACGGACCAGCAGTAACTAAGATATTGCTATCAAAGGGCACCTGCAACAAAAACTTTAACCTGGTCCAACAACCTTAACCTCCTCCAGCATCTGAAATTTAGGACCCAGATTCAGCATCCAAGTCTTTCAAGTCCATAAGTAGGTCCAGATGCATCATCCATGCAAGTTTGGTGAAAATAGGACAAGTAATAGCTTAGATACAGGACCTGCAACAAAAACTTTAACCAGGTCCGGACGCCGACGCCACCGCCACCGCCGACGCCGAGGGTATAGCATAAGCTCTCCTTGACTTCGTCTCGGTGAGCTAAAAATGTAAATGAAAACTTAATGCTTTGTGTCTGTTTAGTGTCACTGCCATTCATAAACTATACTTAATTTTTAAAAGAGTTAAGCAATTTGTATTATTTTCACAATTAAGAAAATCTCAATCATAGTGTAAAATATTTAGGGATTTTCTTAAATTTTCAAAAAATATTCAATGGCCATTAACTCAAAAAGTAAGTCATTGACCTGCTTTTTTAAAACGCTAGGACTTAAATACATAATAGATGGTTTTAGATTATCATGAGTGATTTTTTTTTTCATTTTGAGTAAACGTATACCTTAATAAAGAGTTCAACACTTTTTCACCAACGTTTTTACTCGCTTCGAATTAGCTGCAAAAATGTAGCCCTCTCCCGATTTTTTTGGGTAGAGGGCTACAACTCCATAGGATCTCCGTAATGGTGCAAGTGCGGGAGTGATTCGCTCCCGCAACGATTTCGTCTCAAATCGTTTATAAATGACGATAACATTTGCATTTCTTACCTGGGGCCCGTTTCTCAAAAAGGCGTAAATCTGGGCTGAAGTTAGTCCGACTAACAAAGTTACGCCAATATTTAGTCGGGTCAAAGTTGCGTTTCTGAAAAAGGCGTAAGTTAGGGTTTAAATGTCGAAAAACTTAGACATCTCCACTGAGTACTAAGCATGCGCATATCGTATTTTGTTTTGCTTTGAGGCTATGGTTATATGTGGTGGATCAATTTTCCAATTCATAGTACATGTAGTACAAGAGGTTTCAGAAACCAAATATGTGACAATTAAATGCATTGTAGATGATATTGAGGCACAATCTTACATATTGATTGAACGAAACAATACATAGAAATTAACTTCAATGTTCGTTTAAACTTCAAATATTTATAGAATACACGGACAAGGTATAGTGGATATGCCCCAATACGTATGCAGAATGAGAAGTATGCTTTATAGACACTGTAGATCTTTAGATATTTTCAGATGCTGGGATAAGGCTTGATTCTTTTTTATCAATTCACTATATCATTTATAGAAAATAATATGACCATGAGTATAACAGCAACCAACTGAAATCGAAAATATCTACTGTATAAATAATATTACATGAACCTTGTCCATCTTCTGTTCCAATATTGAAAGAATGTATACAATGACATGGAAACGATTCTTGATTTTCTGCGATTCAAATGATAATAGTTTTGAAAGATATTAATATCAACAATTAACAAGACAGGAATTATCAACATTTGAGGCCGGGGTCTCCCCAACTCCCTTTCCTGTTTTGGGTTTAAATCGATCGATTTTTTTTTGGGGGGGGGGGGGGGGGGGGGGTGAAAGTAATATACACCATCCATAAACAGGGAATAATTCGCCCTGTTTCATTTTCAATCATTTCACCCTCGTTGTCAGCGGGCAAATTTATGTTGATTTTCAATATCTAATATTAAGTAACTTAGGTAACAGCTGTGACTTGGCGAAGTCACGACCGAGTGAAACTGTTTGTAAGTGTAGAAGGACGGAAATATAACCCTGTATACAGTATCTTGATTAAAATAAAGATATAAAAGCACTTATCTAAGAACACCCTTCCTATTTAAAGAAAGTTTTAAAAATAAAAGGCTTTTACAAGTTTAATGGAAAAGGCATCTAAAAATTCCCCTATCCCCTTCCGGATAAGACATTTTGCATCTTTGCGATTTTAACAAGTGCATGTGAGTTTTACTTTCTTCCTTTTTAAAGAAAGTTTTATAAATAAAAGGTTTTTACAAGTTTAATGGAAAATGCAAAATGTCTTATCCGGAAGGGGATAGGGAATTTTTTTAGATGCCTTATCTAAAAAATCCCCTATCCCCTTCCTGATAAGACATTTGGCATCTTTGCGGTTTTAATAAGTGCATGTGAGTTTTACTTTTTTCCCTATCTGCTTTAGGTTATTGGGATTGGGTGTATACAATTGTTTATATAATAAGTATGACAAATGCAAGCTAGTTAAATTTGTAAATAATGCACACTGTTGTAAAACTGCTAAAACAACGCTTTTGTATTGCAAGTCGACAACTTCGAAATAAAGAAAAATCCCTTGATATACGTACATCTTAAATGTGATGAAACAAAACTATCATGAATTCAAGTAATTAAAGATCAATTCAATTAAATGAGTACAAATAAACAATGCATATGAATATGCACGGATATCATTGATAGTACATGTGCCCCATACTTTTTTTTAAAAAGAATTACGATCGATGTTAAATATGAACGCAATTGATCACTTCATCCTAGAATTAATAAGATTAATGAATATGATTTCCAAAAATTCAAGGTGTGCATGTGAAATTTAATAATAATCGATAACCTTGACAAACGCTTGTCAACAGATCTAAAATTGATGCACACTCTGCACGCTTCTAAAACATATTTTTAAGTAATATTTTAACAAACAAAAATTGATTGTATCTAAATGCGAGTTCATAAACATTCCAAAATACATGTAGCTTTCATACGGTTTTGTAAAGATACTAGGAGCAAAAAAAAAAAAAAATGAAAAAGATAATGCATACGTGTTGTAAAGTTTTCAGTAATACATGTATATGTAAAGAACAAACAACCACACACAAGGACAAATTACAAATGTAAACGTTTTGAGTTGCTCCTATTCATAATTTTGAAATCAGTTTCGTTTCACAGGTTCAAATTTGATTAGAAACATTAAATTCTAGTTCATGCTTACTGAGAATTGATTAAAAAAAAAAATCAATAATCTATTCGTACTTATATACATCTATCTTCTTGGGGAATAAATGTTTAATTTAGAAATAAAGCATTTTTTGAATAATTGTGTTTACATCATTTATTGGGGTAAACCCATTCTTCACACTTTAGGTAAATTTCATTACGAGTAGTAATGTATATTACATACGTTTAATAAGGTGAGCCCATTATTTATCAAATTGATTTAATCTTATTTTTTTTAGAAATAGAGACAGTTATCGAATAATAGGTATTTCTTAAAGTTATATGCACATGTACAAATAACACATAAAACAAACCAAAAAATAAAATTATCTGTATATTTTGCCTTAGAAACAAAACACTCGCCATTTTTTTGCACAGACTAAAAACTTACGCCTACCCATTAGCAGGCGTAGATTTAAACTCAAATTTAGTCCCGACTAAGTTTACGCCTTTTTGTGAAACGCAACTTAGTCTGGTTTTGAGGTCTAGTCCCTGATTTAGTCCGGACTAAGCTTACGCCTGGACGTAGGCCTTTTTGAGAAATGGGCCCCTGAACTTAAACGTTGTTGATGTCTATGGCATAAATTAATCCAAAAATATCAAATATAGTCCATATATCGGTTTTTTGTGTATGTCATCAACGAAAGTAAACATCAGATATAAAAAATCGGAGAGGGCTACATTATTGCAGCTAGCTTCGAATTTACACACCATGTTGACATTCGGAACTATCAGGATTTTTCATTTTGATGCACTGAGTTAGAGTTATCTCCCGTATTTCCTTTGATGAACAGAATATATTATGTTGACATGCGAGATAAATATATTGACATTCAACTTAAATATGTTCACATAAGCATGCTTCTTATTTATGTTAACATGCAACTTAGTTATGTTGACATGCAAGATAAATATGTTGACATGCAACTTAGTTATGTTCACATGCGATATGAATATGTTGACATGCTACTTATAAGTAGCACGCAAACTAAGTTGCATGTTGGCATAAATATATGGTGCATTTTAACATAAATAAGTTGCATGTCAACATAAATATGTTGTATGTCAACATATTTATCTTGCATGTCAACAAGACAAAGTTGCATGTCGACATAAATAAGTTGCATGTCATCATATATATCTCGCATGTTAACATAAATTAGTTGCATGTCGACATACATCAGTAACATCTAGCATCTTGGGTGTTGCATGTGGGTGTTATTTTGGGATTTTTTGAGATTTTATATATTTCTTATTTGATTGCAATGTCCTTGCATGTTAACATAGTTATGTTGCATGTTGATATAATTATCTTGCATGTAGACATATTTTATAGAAAAATAACTTGCTCACAAGGGGCAGAGATATGCCACCATAGAATCATGAAGACTTTTTTTTTCAAATGACGCTTCATAAAGAATATACAGGAAAAGAATTCAATGAGATTCCTTTTATTCTAAACTGGAATTTTCCTGGTAATTTGAATCGTGTTTCATTGCTTGGAAAGAACATATACGTTTGCTAATTTTTTTGTGATTGTGCTGCAACCTGTTGATTAAATAACCAATCAGATCAATTTTAAAGACCAAACGCTTGCTTTCCGATGATTATTTTTAAGGTTTAGACAAAACTCAAAGGTCACAACTACTTATAAGCAAGTCCTATCAGTAAACAACAGTCAGCATAATAATTACAACATTATATAATGAGAACTATATATTAAAAGATATACCAATTCACATGATATGAAACTGACCGTAAGGCAGCTATGGCGTTCTACTAGTATATCAGAACGTATAAATGTTTGAAACTTTTTCAATTTCACGTCTTAGTTCAAGTCAGAACGATGTAACTTAGGTGGGCGGAGCATCGCGAGACTTATCGGAGCTGTCTCAAAAGCTCAAGGCGGCTGTTCCAAAGACCTCCCTAGCACATTTGCATTGTGTGTTCTTAGACAAGTTAAGTTAAAGGGTAACGATTTTGGTCAAATTCTATTTTTCTGTTTTTATTGTTTACAATGCTTTAGGAATGCATTTATAATGATCAAATGAAATTTTAGAGTCAATCGTAGAGATTTAAGCAAGATACAGTGCTCTCAATTCTTTGTCATGTAAACAATGCTCGTGCCCTGCTTTTGTTTACATAGGATCAATATACCAATAAAACATCTTTTTCAAGCTGATTTATAACTATATCTTCTTATTCATTTTAAGCACAAATAAACAGTTCCTAACTTTTAAACATTCATTTTGGTTCTAAATCCGGAATTTTCAATTCAACATTCAAAATGTAAACATAAGTTTTGTTTATATAGCAAAGAATTGTAAGCTCTGTAACTCACTCATAACTTAACGAATGACACTCAAATATTGGTTGCCTATTTAAAATGTTTTTCTGGAGCACTGTAAACATTAAAAACGGAAAAATAATTTTTGACCAAAATCGTGACCATTCCCTTTAAGATTGTATCGGACACCTCCATTTTGTAAAGTATTATTTATCGAAATAGACAATAAAATCAAGTGATGTTTAGCTAGCACCGGCGAGCAAAGCAAGCTCTACCGGCAAGAGTGTGCAAATAGAATATTCGAACCAACTGCACATTCATTCAACGGTTTTATAGCCGGGCTCTGCTGAAAGCAGAGTCCTGGCTATAGGCTGGCCAATCGCCAATGTTACTATAAATAGCACAAATAAACAAAAAACCAAACAGCGTCAAGGTAAAGCTTCCGCTATACCAAATAGTTACACAAAGTCAAAAGTGTTGGCATATTGTTTCTTTTTTTAAATTTCGAAATATGAATTGTCTATCTTTTTTAGTTTTCTTATTAATAACGTGTTTTTAAAACATTACTATGCATTTTGAACTCATACAATGCGCATGAATTTCCATGAACTACTTTGCTGCACGATGAAGAAACGGGGATTGAATATATAATGCTTGTTGCAAAAAAATTCAAGGCAGAACTTTTTAACTTCTACTAGACAGACTTATTTTTTGTTTATAGCCGCTTACAAAATTTGGTCGCTCTCTGGTGCTTTGCCGACATTAAAAGCATGAGAGAGAGAGAGAGAGAGAGAGAGAGAGAGAGAGAGAGAGAGAGAGAGAGACAGACAGAGAGAGACAGACAGACAGAGACAGACAGACAGAGACAGAGAGAGTTTCAGTCTTTACTACACAATATGCATAAAGACACACCAAAAGAGCCCGACTTTCAGTACTTCAGTACTTTGATTTGGTGTCAGTTACTTGAACCATGCAGTAATGCTATGTTTTAATCGGACCAGTTCCCTGTAATTAAGTGCTGTTTCCTATTTCATACAACAAACAAAATAAAAATAACTGATAAATATGTACATTGTAAATATACTACTGAGACAGTACACGCAATCGCAACTTCTCGGGCCTTTTCGGAAAGCTCGCGTAAAAAAACATCGAATGTATTAACATTAAAAATTTATACAAAATGGAGTCGCTTCCCATTAAAATAAGTATCAGCCTTGTGTGTCGCTTCGGGGTACATCATTGACTTTAAGGTGGAATAACACACCTGGAAAAAGTGACTCAAATTAAAAGGATTTATTTTGATAATGAAAGATATAATGATAAATAAACTGTACATATGTCAAATAAGCGAAACATTTGCAATTTGGGGATAAAAAAAGAATATCTAAAATAATTATTCTAGTAAGTAACAAAAGCCCCTGCGGGATTCGAACTCGGGATGTACGGATCACAAGCCCGACACTTCATCCACTCGGTTATGAAGTAAGTTTCATCTTTCAGTTTATAAAATCCTTTTGATAAAACGAAATGTCGTTTCGATCAGCGGTCAGCTATTTTGTGATGATGTGTTATTCCACCTAATTGCAGTCTAGCTCACAACTCAACAGATCTTAAAATGTGTTGTAATTATACCGAGCGCAGCGAGAGGCGGGCGAAGTCCGGCTCACGAAGCGAGACTTAATGGTAACGCGTATATATTAGAAAATCAGTGAAAAAACTTTTGAGAAGCGCTTTATTTTTAAAATGAAATAGTAAGCATTAAGCTAACAAATGAGGGGATTTGTCAGAGAGATGAATAAATTGCAGCTTTGTTAAAACGCACTTTGAAATTTTTTTTCAAAGTGGGATAATTTTGGGACCAAGTCAACGAACTTTGAAAAAAATATTTGTTTTTTCAAAGTGCGTTGATATCGTCGATATTAACGCACTATGAAAAAAATGTTCATGGTTTAGTGAAAATAGTTGATATAGTTTTGTATACAATAAAAAATTGTTAAAACCTTATTTAGCTTAATGTGATATGTTTTAAAAAGAGCTCATTGCATTCTCAGCTAACTTGATAAACGGTTTCTAGATGAGAATTTTTTTTCTTTTCTCATAAGACAATAATTTACACAGAATTTTTTTTCGGAAGGTTTGATATTTCCAATATAACATAAACTTCATCGCTTAGCAACTGCATTTCCTTTTTTTGAGTATGCAGCAAATTTACCTCTTATCAGTATTTTGGGCTATGCACGAACGAATATGATTCAAATTTATATATGAATAATGAAGATCAATGTATAGTATATTTCAACTGGCTTATTGCTAATATGATGTGAAAAAAGGATACCTTAGTTATGTTTTTCAAAAATAATATGATCTTTTAGAAGATTAGTGCGAGAAAAGTAACCCACATCCTAATGCTTGTTTTTAAGTTTATAATAATTTAATGTTCGTTAATGTTAATATCCTTTTATTGAAGTGATTTATTTGATTAGAATACGAAAAGAGGGTTACTGTTGAAACACATAGATTCTTATACAGAGCATATTTCTTTTTCCGATCTTAAATGTTTACCCAAAGTTGCAGACTGAAAGAAAAAAAGAGGGGTCTTCTTGTAATCAATTAATTGATGCACTGGTATTTGACCTGTATCTTTTGTTAACCCCCAACCCGCCTCCATCCCCGTTCTAAATACGTTAAATTAGATTCACGAGTGTTAACAAATCATCATACTATCAACAAATTAGAAATTCAGTTCCAGAATTTGCGATATAAAAATATTTTTTCAAAGTGCGTTAAGAGTGTCGATACTAAAAATTGTTGATGTAGCTTCAAAACGCACTTTGAAAATTTGTTCAAAGTGGATTAACTTGGTTCAAAATTTAACGCACTTTGAAAAAAAATTTCAAAGTGCGTTGATTTTGTCCAAAATTTAACACACTTTATAAAAAAAAATTCAAAGTGCGTAATTTTTTCAAAGTGCGTTGTCACACAGCTTGCACTTATTCGAATGCTCACATTTAATAGATTTTGAGAGGATTCCGGCGATTTCTGGCTCATGATTCTTGGGGAGTTTTTTTTTATTACAAATTTAGCCTACCAGACAACACTATAAAACCTAAAATGCCAAAATGAGCTGATATTACACACATTATTAAAAGTAAAAAATTTGCATTGAACATTATGTTAAAATCTTTATTATTTAACGGCATTGTATCATAGATTACACTAGTTCTACAGTACTCATAGAATCATAAATCAATAATTATAATTACAATAATTTTCATTCATATTCATTTAATTTTTTGCATCCATTTGTAAAACTGTACCATTTTTTAATTCATTTATTATAATGATACATGTAAGTATTATACCTTTTTAATCATAAGCTGCTCTCGCCCAAACGGTCGCACTGAAAAACATACTGAAGAGTTTCTTTCCCAAATATGTCATCTATTAGCTGCAATAATGTAGCCCTCTCCCGATTTTTTTTTTGGGGGGGGGGGGGGGGGGGGGGGGGGGGAGAGGGCTACAACTCCATAGGATCTCCGTAATGGTGCAAGTGCGGGAGTGATTCACTCCCGCAACGATTTCGTCTCAAATCGTACATAAATGACAATAACATTTGCATTTCTTACCTGAACTCAAACATCGTTAATGTCTATGGCATAAATTAATCCAAAAATATCAAGTAAAGTCCATATATCGGTTATTGTTCGTGTATGTCAACAACGAAAGTTAAATTTGTCCGCCATGTTTACTGACCTTGACCGGTTTTATTTTGGGACAGCCAATGAGAATTCAGGAGCGGATCTTGAACTGAATATAGGAATTCCCCTTTTTTAAACATAATTAACGCGGTAAATATGAATTTTCCATTATATACCATTTCCTTAAATGATGTTTTAGTGATATAACCAGGTAAGAACGATTATTTACACTGACATTCACGTTATCAAGCCCATCAAAACTCAAAGCGTACATCCCATAAAATCACGCGAGAACTGTCATGGCTGCTGAAAAAGACGACTGGTAAACATGCTTATGTGTTTTATCTGGTTTTGATTTATATACGGTTAATTTGTTCTACCTGAATTAAAAAATCATTTTATCTAAAGGAAGTCAAATATAAAATCGATCTTTTCAGACCGGAGTCAGCCGCATTAAAAAATAATTAATTTTGCACCATTACGGAGATCCTGTGGAATTGTAGCCCTCTCCAGTAAAAATCAGATATAAAAAATCGGAGAGGGCTACATTATTGCAGCTAGTCATCTATTAGCGTAGCGTAGTGGGTAAAAGGGTTCACTACGGATCTGTAAGTCATGAGTTAGAAAACTTAACTGATTTTATTTTCATTATTTATTCACATTATTTCATTGACTTCTGTAGGAATGACATGATTTCTACGGCGAACCGTACGTGCATAATGTACGCAATGTAACAATTCGTTGCATTACCCGTTGCCAAGTGTTGTTAACGCTAAGGATAATAGAACGGATTATAAACCGCGTCTAAACCAATCAGATTTCAGTATTTGATATGAAAGTATAATTATCATTTACCGGTAATATTAAACTTTATCTTGCGTTCAAAACAAATGTTCATAATGATTGGAGTATATGGATCATTGCCATTCCATGATTCCCCCTCTGTTTCTTTCTTTCTGCAACTTATTAGTGATACCTTGTATTAGTTAAATTAATTTTATTTTATTTATTTCAGTGGGTTTTTTTTTTATTTTCAGGATGCGATTCCACACATTACGAAACCGATTGTTCTCTCGCATGCAGTATAAATTGTACCGGTAATATCTGTAATAACACAGGATACTGTACTGATGGATGTAAGATGGGAACCTATGGTGACATGTGTCAGAAACAATGCAGTACATGTAAGGCAAATTGTGACAGAATATCGGGGCAATGTATTGGAGAATGTCCGACTGGCAAGTTCGGGACATATTGTGAGGAAATGTGCGATCAATTGTGTTCCAACGGGTGCACGAAGAGCAATGGCGTATGTAACAGTTGTGATGATAAGAAATATGGAGATTATTGCAACAAGACCTGTAGTCCTCAGTGCCAGTCTGCCTGTGATCAACAAAGTGGAAGCTGTGAGTGTATATCTGGATGGACGGGGACAACATGTAATGGTAGATATACAAAATATTTTTGTGTCCTAACTCGAGATTATGTAAAAGAAATAAGTTGTTTTCGTTTGACATAGAGCATAATTTTGAGGTTCCTCGTTACTCCTTTACACACATCCTTCTTTTATGATGATTATTTTATCAATTAGTGTAATATTTTAATTGCTTGTCAGGATTACATTCATCATTCGCAAGTCACTGAAACACTAACAGTATCATTTCTACATTTAAACCCTCACATCAAACCCAACCTTCAATGAGTATGATTTACGCACTATTTATTCTCTAACAAATATTCTGAGGAAAAAACGTTAAAAATTCCCCATTTAATATAAAATTAAAAAGATTGTATCTGTAGATTGCCAATTAAAAGTAATGATTGTACATTAACAAAATTCACCGATCATAATCATATTTTTTTCGTGAATTAAAAAAATATTGTTACGGTACTTGAGAGTTAAGATACACGAGTTTGGAGATTATTTTGCAACAATATTGTTTTCACGACAGAGAGCAGATACTATTAAAGAATCAAAGTACTGAAGTACTGACGGGAGTTGATTTTATCGATTATCATTTATTCAAAATCAACGATATGTGATTTTGCATGGCAAGTAGTATCAGTAATTGAAATATTTGTGAGAAATTGTATGGATCCAGGCAAGATTGAACTCTTGTCCTTTTCAACCAAACGCTCGGCTGTCTCCGTTTATCTCCGACAAGCAAGAGAGACTCTGTTTTGTCGAATATTAACGGAGACAGCCAAGCGTCTGGTTGAACGAGACTACATTAAATTCTAGCGTAGGAATACATACGACTTTAAAAAATACCTAAACTATTTGTATAATTTAAAATCTTAATATTTTCATGGTATTAATAAATAAGTTTTCTTGAAAAACCATGCTTTATAATACATAGCATCGAATTTATCGATTATTTTCAAGAACTAAGTGTTGTCAGCGGTATTGATTTGTGCTTAGGTCCAAACACTGTTTCACTTTCGCTTTGCCCGAGTAAGTGCATAGGAGAGTTGATTAAAATCAACTCCCAAAAATCAAAAGTATATTAATGATCATCCATATTTAATTTATATTTAATGATAATCCAGAAGGACGATCTGGACTAAAAACTTAGATGAAAATATATACTTTAACTTGATCTAAGATAAAATACTTTCAAGTGAGTTTGATTGATTGAGTTGCAAGAAATTCAATATTAATGTTTCTTGACCAGAGGCCCTGACAGCTGACGAGTTTCCGGTGACGGCAGTAGGAGCGGGTGTTGGGGGGCTCCTATTTGTTGTGGTCGCCTTACTCATCGTTGTCTTCGTGGTTATCAGGTAAGTTTATATACAATACAGTTATGTATAACTTTCTACGAAATACCGTACCAACCTGTTGTATAATTTTCATACTTCGAACTTAAGAAATATTTAGTAACACATATTCAAATGTGCATGTACAGTAGATAAGTACATTTCCAATATTATAGTTTATTAGGATTTGATAAAAAAAAAATTATGATTTTCTTAATGGCGATAAAAATATTTGAATGAAAACAGAATTTCATTTGATGTGTAGCAATAAGATTTCTTTTTTAATGCTTGTCACTTTTTGAAGAAAAAGACACAAAGATTCGAAATCTGCCTCCTCTGTCCTATATCACAAGTCAGCTTTTGATCAAGGTAATGTCACGTTATAAATTATAATACAATTTTTAACGTTTTGTGACCTATTGTTCTTTTAGACAGGTTTTAGAAAATTTCTTATTGTCCTGCACACCATCCAATAAGTAAAAGGTAGCTGTCTAATAAGTTTCTACGGATTGGACGGCTAGAGGTGACTTTGGAACAGCTACAAAATCAAGCAAACAAAACACAATAGAACTCCGCTTGCAAAACTGTGTAGAATATTTCTCGAAGGGTGAATAGAAAGCAAATACAAACACAAATTGTTTAATTAAAATACATGTATCATTTTATATTTAAAATTAGAGCGGAAAAAAGAACATCATTAATTTTATGCATGAATATGTAAATTTCAAAAGAATCAATAAATATATTAAATCCGCTTACTCTTAACCAAAGGAGAAAACTATGAATTTTTATTGGATCTCAAAAAATAATCAAGGTTCCAATCATTAATTTTTTTTTTAAATCTTGATTTAAAAGTACGAGAAACGAACTCATTTCATTGTGTTTTGCTTTACTCTGCAGATGAAAGTAAAGGATACACAAACCTAGGCGGCATCACTGAAGCTGCTATTGAGGACCCGGATGAAGAACCTCAGATAGAGAAACCTGAGGAGTGTGTATACTACAACAACCTCTCTG
The DNA here is from genome assembly GCF_902806645.1 of Magallana gigas. Classification (NCBI taxonomy): domain Eukaryota; kingdom Metazoa; phylum Mollusca; class Bivalvia; order Ostreida; family Ostreidae; genus Magallana; species Magallana gigas. The sequence goes on from NC_047560.1 coordinate 52,759,887, forward strand.
TGGCTAAAGACACCCCTGTGTCAGACCTCCTTAATATCATCACAACCAAACAGGCCAAGGAGAACGAGGGGTTTCTGAAGGAATTCAAGGTTAATGCATCCCCCCCCCCCCCCCACACAGACAAGAATTTCTAAAAAGTTTACAACTCGAGAAACCTTAAGTAAAGCGAGTAAAACTGACTATGACACAAACATTTAAAACTTTCATATTGTTCTTCATTTAAGGTAGTATCACCGTGCAAAATTCGCTGTTTAATTATAACTTTATTTTGGACTTTACTTTTAAAATTCAACATCTGTTTCGTAATTATATTTTCTCACAGTTTATTTCTTACAAAGTTACTTATTCATTTAGTGATTGACACTTTTCAGACTCTTAATGTGATTTCAAAGAGACAGAGTGCCATGTCTCAAGAACTGCTAATCTCTTAAAACAACATTGTGCAATTATCAGTTTTTCATGTCTTGGACATCAAACACTCATTGAGGTAATCTAATTACCTAATACCTGTGAATCTTTCACTCAATTCATTTGATGTCATCAAATTTGTCACCGTGTGCAAAACCGTGTGCAAAATACATATTTCGAGTGACATAATGTTTCTTGATTTAGTGCTAATTATTTCTAATTAGACCTTCACCGCCGGACATTAAGATGTCACCTGTTATTGAACTAATTATATATCTTGAGTAATCCTTTAAATTAATTATCTATTGTGTCAAGAGTAACTCTATTTATTCACTCATGTATGTTTTACCTATAAATTAGTCGTTATCCGCAATGATCGTCAGTTGGAGACTGGACCTTGTATTGTCCATGCCGACTGCATAGATCGTGTAGAAACGACAAGTTTGGATCGTTAATAAATTATTGTTCGATATACCGACTTGTGTATTTCTACCGGTCATAGTAGCTCGCGGGTTTACATGCTTGTGAGAAAACCTACCTCGAAAATTTGTTCACGTGATCCATAGGTTTCAGAGTTTTATTTCTAAAATTTATTTGAGATTCGTCTGCGCGGTAATAATGTTACCGTGTTTTAATTACAGTGTCATTAATAAAATCAAGCAACGCCATTTCAATGAAATATATAGTAAAATGCACATCTTAGTCGAAAAACGCATTACAAAACTGTGCTCCAAACTTTTAAACGATTCAGACGAAATTAATTATACTCAGCACAATAACAGAGGAGATAATTTTGAATCAATTCATAAAAAATAATCAGTATGTGTTCTCGGCCAATTTTTGGCAAAACAACTTTGAAGATTTAAAAGATTTCTCAAAACCGTATATTTTCATTACGACGTATGCCCGACGTCATTATTTCCTTACGTCTGAGAACCCAAAAATTGAAATGCATTAATTAACCAGACTAGCTGATTAACACATTTTATAATATGTAAATACTAATTATACATTATTGTGAATGTTATCAAATGTACAAATGCTATTAATGTAAGGCTGTAGAGATACAGAAAATTCCTATTTTTGTTTTTATGAAACTCTGAGTCAATCAATGCAAAAAAAAAAAAAAAAATGCCAGGAAACTACTGAAATAAAAGTTTGTAATCGTATATTATATAAATAGTGCCTGTTTGGGAGGGTAACAGTTGAAATTGACACCCCGAGAAAACCATTGTCAACCGACGCGAAGCGGAGGTTGACAATGGTTTTCGAGGGGTGTCAATTTCAACTGTTATCCTCCCAAACAGGCACTATTTATTTTGTTATACTGAATGTCTTTTTTAAAATTTTTAAGAAAATTTTACTGCTTTTATATAGGAATAACGTGAATTCTACAGCGTAACATTTTTTAATGTTACCCGTTGCCAAGTGCGTTGCTAACGCTGAGGGTAATAGTAAATATTATTAACTGCGTCTTAACCAATCAGATTTCAGTATTTAACATGAAAGTATAACAAAAATAATTAGCTCAAGCCAAAAGAATTTTAAAAAATTTGATCGGTAATTAAAGTTACGGAAGTTATAATTGTAAAAAAAAAAAAATAGCAAAGTTATTGCATACGGTTCAATTAATTTACTTGTCTATTTTAAAACATGATTCTGAATGGAAAAGTTCCAACGCACACTCATACTCATAGAACAAAATGTGACAATTTATGTGACATCTTTAAATTTTCAGCACTTGATGATAATAAATGTTTGTAAAAACAGTAATAAACTGCATTTAAGTTTTTTAATATATTTCCCTTTATGCTTCAAAATATCTTATTTGTCATTTTGAAAAAAATGTAGCCTATTAGTTTACTATGACGGTCAACTCTTTACGTTGATTCCTACTGTGACGTCAGCAAACCCGCGAGCTACTTTAAACAATAAAATGTTTTCTTTGGTGATTTATTCGGGATATGAAGGTGGCGACATTGCAGAAAAAATACATTACCCGCGTTAGCGGGCTATGTAATTTTTTTCTGCAATGATCGCTACCTTCATAACCCGCATGAATCATCAAAGAAAGCATTTTATTGTTTGTATTAACATATTTCTCTTAACTAATTAATAAATTGATTATGAAAAGTTAGAAAAATTCACTTAATAACTGTTAACGTACATAAGTACGTTAGCTAAAAGAAACAGCCAAATCGTCTCTGTGAGACTTTGAGTCTGACGTCGTCATGATTATTTCGTGCAGTCCGTGATTTTTCCTAGGTCGCTGTAGGTTTGGATCAATCGATAAAGAGGACGTGTCAATATCAGTCCTGTCACTTTCTTATCAGATTCAGCCGCTGTAGATTTCGACCAATCGATAAACGGGGCGTGTAGATTTCAGTCTGGCTGTTTCTATAGAGCTATGAATTAACTATAAGTTTCCGTAAGAAATAGAGGGAATCATACTTTAAGTTAGTAGATGTAACTATAGGATTATAAGCTGACTAATCATTCACCTATGGTATCATCATCTAAACACAGACATTCCGATGTGTATTTTGTTCGTAAATTATTTGCAGACATAAAATGTGTTGCAGGTTTTATATGTTTCTTATTCAAGTGGTGGTTTTGTTTCATTTTCTTTGTTTTCCTTCATCCCTTTCATTGCTTTTAATGTTCTGCTTATAGTTATTTCAGAAATAAATAATTATGATTGATTTTATAAATAAAATTTAACATTTCATATCTATATCAAAATTTAATGCTTGTTTTTATAAATGTTTATGCCTTATGTTTGTATGTAGTTTGATATGTTATTATGATATATTTACAGTCACTTCCATACGGAGAAAGATTCCCATGCGAAGTCTCTAAAAGCGCAGAAAATATGCCCAAAAATAGATTCAAAACAACGTTCCCATGTAAGAATGTTCTTTCTTTTTATTTAGGTTGATGAACCTGTATAATATATGTACATTGTATATACTTCTTTCATAGCGTTTATGCGAAGTTTGACCCTTAGCAATAAGCATATTTACTTTTGGACGTTCGTTACTTAAACACTAAGCAAACATAAGATATCAATTGAACAATTATTGCCAAAAGCTCAAGTGAACGTTATATTTTACATCCCGGTATGAAAATACATAACGGTTTGATATGTTGGTTACAGATGACCATTCCCGTGTTGTGTTGGAGTCGTCCAAGGAGTTTAACTCTGACTACATAAACGCTAACTATATCGAGGTATTGTAAGATATACTTACAATTAATTTAATTACTTGTTAGTTAGTTTGTTTCTTTTGACAGATAAAAGTTTAATTATCTATTATAGAACATGGATGGAAAACGCGAATTTATTGCTAGCCAAGGTAAGTAATATCTCTCTCTCTCTCTCTCTCTCTCTCTCTCTCTCTCTCTCTCTCTCTCTCTCTCTCTCTCTCTGTTATAGGTTTTAAACACTTCACACTGACTTTGTAGGACCGCGGGTTAACACAGTCGTCGACCATTGGAGGATGATTTGGCAGGAACACATCAATTACATCGTCATGTTGACCAACCTCATAGAGGGTCCAAAGGTCAGAACGTGTTTAAACACTTTACTTTAACACCTAAATGCCAAAATAGATTTTTTCATCGATTGATACATGTACAGTATGTTTTATTATAATTTCATGTTAAATACTGAAATCTGATTGGTTTAGACGCAGTTGACAATCCATTCTATTACCCTCACCGTTAGCAACACACTTGGCAACGGGTAACACAACGCATTGTTACATGCGCGTAAATGATGCGCGTACGGTTTGCCGTAAAAATTCAAGTCATTCCTATAGAAAAGATGTTAAGTTTTCTTTAAAATTACGACATTCAGTATAATAAAATAAATAGTGCCTGTCGAAACAGATAACAGTCGAAATCGACACCCCTCGAAGACCATTGTCAACCTCTGCTTCGCGTCGGTTGACAATAGTTTTCTCGGGGTGTCAATTTCGACTGTTACCCTCCAAAACAGGCACTATTTATATAATGTACCCAAATATCTTCGACAGATAAAGTTATATGAATTTCTGTACCCAAAGGTTATTTTATACAAGACAGAATCGATTTATTTTACGTGTTTATTTTCTATGCCTCAAGGCTATCATAGCATGCAATTGTTTAAGAATTTTATCAGGATCCCTAATTGCAAGGAAGAATTTCAGATGTGTAATGTTTTCTGTACACTGTCATTTTAATGACGTTCTAGGTAAAATGTCATCAATACTGGCCAGAGGTTGGCAAGGAGATGGACGTCGATCCTTTCTCTTTAACTTTGCTAGAAGAGAAAGTGTATGCCTACTTCGTCGTTAGAAAAATGGTGGTACGGAAAAAGAAGGTACTTAAAAGCATTTAGTAGCACTACGCATCTTATTTATGGTACAATTGTGAATACTAGTATGTTTGTATAAACAGAAGTCATTAATATCACAATATCAAGGTCACCGGGTCAAGGACGGTCGTACAGTTTCACTACACCCACTGGCCGGACCATGGTACCCCGGACCCCCTGAACTTGGTCGACTTCCTGAGACAGTTCCGACACAAAATCAAACCGTCCCATCAGCCCATCCTCATACACTGCAGGTATTGCGCATATGCCACAAGAGATATTTAAATAGGATTTTCATGGTATTTTTGAAAAGTACCTAAAATTTACATGAATAACTTCAAACTTAAAAAACTAGTATTTTGTTTCAGTGCAGGGATAGGGAGAACCGGCACATTTATCGCTCTAGACGTTTTGTCCAGATACGGCAAGGTCAAGGGAAAAGTCAATATCATTGAGTATGTCAAGGCCATGCGAAAGGACAGGATGACAATGATACAGAACGTCGTAAGTCTGGGGGAGCCCGAGCTCTGTGTTATTTATTGTGTTATAACGAGGGACAGTGGACAAGAGCAAGAACACTATCATAATTTGAGTTTTATATAGAAGGGGATATTATAGAGTGATGGAACGGTAATGGAAAGGAAATATACACAATTATATTCGCATTGCTGTAAAACGAAAGGACTTCTTAGTTCAGATTAGAGATGATTAATGTTTACATGTAAATGTGTATTACATGTTCTGTATACGAGTGTTTCTGTGTATAGGACCAGTACGTCTTCCTGTACCATGCCCTGTACGAATTCTTTAGAAGATCTGGACAATTTGTCAGAAAGGATGATTTTCTGTCGGAGTTTGCGAACTTGAATAAAGCGGAAACAAAGAAGCAACTATCAGACGAGTTTAACGTAAGTCAGTATACCATCACAATTATATCGTCACTTCCTGTCAAACTGAACACAGTGTTACATTAATCAGTATTATGAGACAAAAACATTAGTTGAAACTTTTACTTTCTGTATTAGATTTGCTGCCCAGTGAAAGTCTGGATATACGGAAGAATGGGACATAAAAATATCGTTTTACATAAGGAATCATTCTGTAAGTATTATGAGGTGATAATTTCGGTCGGGGCGTGATCAAATTCAATTAAGCCAGAAGGGCTCTATGATAGATTTGATCACGCCCCGACCGAAATTATCACCTCATAATATTCAACGAATGATTCCTTATTACTTATATTTATATAATTTTAGACCATCTTACGATTAAATCTTTAAATATAAATAAGCAAACCCCGCCGGCGCCTCAATTTGGCGTCATTTATATTATGGGTTATATAGTACAAAATCGATACGTAGTGTTATCACAGACAAAGACACTGAATGATGTAAATATATATGAATAATGCATTACTTTTCTTTGAACAGGAACTCACCAGTTTGAAACCAAAATACGAGGCCAAAGATTACAAGTCAGGCAAGAAACACCAGAAACTGAACGCCTCAAAGTCTGTACTGCCAGGTAATTGTGCCCAGTGGGTGGGGTGTATGTAGCATGTAGTTTCGTGTAGTTTAATTTTAAAATAAAGAATACACAGGTAAAATTGCAACATATGTTCAACATATGTTTCGAGTAACATATGTTAAACATATGTTGCAATTTTACCTGTATATTAGAATATAATTATGATACACAAAAGGTTCTAAACAAGAGTAGTATAATTATATAAAGACCTTCTCTAGTTTAGTTGATGTAAATCAAAACAATGTTTGGCATAACTTTTAAACAGAGCATTCTGACCATTACTATTAATTAGACTGTATTGAGATAAAGTTCTCGACATTAACATCTTATTTGTATGCATATTTCCCAAAGTAAGTAAGTCAATCTTAATTCATCAGTATTGTCTTTCATGTATTTGAGGCCTTTTTCCATAGTAAAAACAGTTGCACTTATAGTTAAATCTCTTCTGTGAATAATACATGACTGTTTTGTTCGTACATATCCAGTGGAGAAGTACCTGGTGTATCTGACATCTCACATAGCCGGCAGAGACACCTACTACAACGCCATCAACGTGTCGGTGAGTACAAGGCTAAGTCGATTGTCTCAGTAATAGATGTATAATGTCAATCCAGATTCAATATGTCTATTTGGAGTATGTAATTCTATTGAACAAAACACGTATGTAAATTGGAAATATGTATGACTATTTTTGGATTCTGTATATATACTGGACACAAATTGCATGCCTATTAAACACAATATATAACTGTTGGGTACTGTTTGTATATAAAATCTATTGGGAACAATCTGTTTGTTTGTTGGGTACAGTCTGTTACTCTGTTGGGTACAGTCTGTGTATACAGTATTTTTGGTACAATATGTACACAGTTATGTAGGTACAATTTGTATATACAGTCTGTTTGTCTGTAAGGTACAGTCTATTTTGGTACAGTCTGTCTGGTGGGTACAGTCTGTATATACAGTATATTGAGTACAGTCTGTCTGTCTGGTGGGTACAGTCTGTATATACAGTATATTGAGTACAATCTGTATGTCTGGTGGGTACATTCTGTATATACAGTATATTGAGTACAGTCTGTCTGTCTGGTGGGTACAGTCTGTATATACAGTATATTGAGTACAGTCTGTCTGGTGGGTACAGTCTGTATATACAGTATATTGAGTACAGTCTGTATGTCTGGTGGGTACAGTCTGTATATACAGTATATTGAGTACAGTCTGACTGTCTGGTGGGTACAGTCTGTATATACAGTATATTGAGTACAGTCTGTCTGTTTGGTGGGTACAGTCTGTATATACAGTATATTGAGTACAGTCTGTCTGGTGGGTACAGTCTGTATATACAGTATATTGAGTACAATCTGTATGTCTGGTGGGTACAGTCTGTATATACAGTATATTGAGTACAGTCTGTCTGTCTGGTGGGTACAGTCTGTATATACAGTATATTGAGTACAGTCTGTCTGGTGGGTACAGTCTGTATATACAGTATATTGAGTACAGTCTGTCTGTCTGGTGGGTACAGTCTGTATATACAGTATATTGAGTACAGTCTGTCTGGTGGGTACAGTCTGTATATACAGTATATTGAGTACAATCTGTATGTCTGGTGGGTACAGTCTGTATATACAGTATATTGAGTACAGTCTGTCTGTCTGGTGGGTACAGTCTGTATATACAGTATATTGAGTACAGTCTGTCTGGTGGGTACAGTCTGTATATACAGTATATTGAGTACAGTCTGTCTGTCTGGTGGGTACAGTCTGTATATACAGTATATTGAGTACAGTCTGTCTGGTGGGTACAGTCTGTATATACAGTATATTGAGTACAGTCTGACTGTCTGGTGGGTACAGTCTGTATATACAGTATATTGAGTACAGTCTGTCTGTCTGGTGGGTACAGTCTGTATATACAGTATATTGAGTACAGTCTGTCTGGTGGGTACAGTCTGTATATACAGTATATTGAGTACAATCTGTATGTCTGGTGGGTACAGTCTGTATATACAGTATATTGAGTACAGTCTGACTGTCTGGTGGGTACAGTCTGTATATACAGTATATTGAGTACAGTCTGACTGGTGGGTACAGTCTGTATATACAGTATATTGAGTACAGTCTGACTGTCTGGTGGGTACAGTCTGTATATACAGTATATTGAGTACAATATGTATGTCTGGTGGGTACAGTCTGTATATACAGTATATTGAGTACAATCTGTATGTCTGGTGGGTACAGTCTGTATATACAGTATATTGAGTACAGTCTGACTGGTGGGTACAGTCTGTATATACAGTATATTGAGTACAGTCTGTCTGTCTGGTGGGTACAGTCTGTATATACAGTATATTGAGTACAATCTGTATGTCTGGTGGGTACAGTCTGTATATACAGTATATTGAGTACAATCTGTATGTCTGGTGGGTACAGTCTGTATATACAGTATATTGAGTACAGTCTGTCTGTCTGGTGGGTACAGTCTGTATATACAGTATATTGAGTACAGTCTGACTGTCTGGTGGGTACAGTCTGTATATACAGTATATTGAGTACAGTCTGACTGGTGGGTACAGTCTGTATATACAGTATATTGAGTACAATCTGTCTGTTTGGTGGGTACAGTCTGTATTTCACGGCACAAAACGTCTATATGTTATTTACAATTTGTAAGCCTTTATACAAGCAGTGCCCTTGTGATGAATTTATACAGCGTAATCATAATTGTTCTTCTATATATCATGAATTATTTCTTAAACAAAATTTTGAATGCTTTACGCATTAATAAATTATCTGCAATTGCATTTGAATTATTAAGAACAGTATCAATGCATCACTTTGTTATAATTTTAATGAAATGCTTTCTATTTTTTAAAGTTATCTATTCTTATGTTATTCTGTATTCGATGAAACAATATATTTACAATAATTGTTTTAGAACTTTGATGGGTGGAATTGAGTTTAGTTCAGTGTAATCTTATATTTTTTAGTCATTCACCCAAGCGGAAGAGCTTATATCTGCGCAGTTTCCTGTGGCGGGAGCCGCCATTGATCTTGTGCGGCTACTGATTGATGAAGACTGCTCGTTTTTAGTTTGTTTGAACCCTATGTCAGAAGTAAAGGAGGTAGGCCATAGACTTAGCGATATATTCATCTACGTTGTATCCGCACAATTTGACCGCTGTAGTTGGATTTATTAGATTTTTTGCTAATTAGATGAAACATGTGGCAGTCAATTCATTGGCGCCATTATAGCAATGAAATTTTTAGCATCACAGTTTTTGTTTATCGATGCTGTATTTGCTTATGTTTGCGCCTGTTAATGCAAGTACTGTGCAACTATTTAAAGAATTTAAAAATTATTGCTTTCATTCATCAAATGTCTTTATGTTTTACAAAATACATTTGTCAACATTATTCATGATTTGTATATTGCATGATGTATTTTAAAGAGGCATGCTGAATCATTGGATCAAGCAGTTAATACGTAACTAAACATTCCTTCTTATTTTAGCTTAAAGACTGGGTGAATGATAATATTAAAACCATTAAATTGGATCCCTATGAAATCACCAAGCATGCGCAGACAGAGCAGTCTCCAGATATAAGAAAAACAAGTCTCAAAATCAAGGGAAAGGAGGTGTGCTAGAGGAAAATACCCTCTCTCTCTCTCTCTCTCTCTCTCTCTCTCTCTCTCTCTCTCTCTCTCTCTCTCTCATGCACATACATGTTAGAGTGATGATGATCTATAATTCAATGGTGATATTCCTGTATCTGTAGGATGACATCCTTGGTGTTGAGATATTGGAGTGTATAAGTTGGAGCTCTTCACATACCGTGCCCGCGGACAAATCTATACTGATCAATTTCATCAAGCAATTCTGTCTGGACCGCAGGTCTCATCCAGATGGACGTGTGGCTGTCCTGTCAAAGTATGGCGGCCTGTCAATGCTACCGATGTAAATGTTGTTTGTGTTCACATGCATTTTATAGATGTTGTATTCTTACTGTTTGACTTGTTGTAGGGACGGTGCCGTGGGTTGCGGTGTGTTCTGTGCCGTGTATAACGCCGTACAACAGATACAACAGGACGCCGAGGTGGACATGTTTACCATCGTACGACAGCTGCAGGTCCGCCGACCGGAAATGATCTCAACCATGGTGAGTGCGCATGTACCCAGATACTGATCTGACTTGTATTCTTGAGTTAGAATGTCTTTTAAATGGTCCCTATTTTAGTCAAAAAATTATTTTTCCGATTTTGATGTCTACAATACTTCAGATGGGACATTTTTAATAGACAACCAAAATTTGAATGTCATTTGTTGAGTTATAAGCGAGTTACAGAGCTTGAAATTCTTCGTTATGTAAACAAAGCGTTTGTTTACATTTTGAACGTTGAACTAAAAAATTTCAGTTTTAAACCTAAAACGAATATGTTAAACGTTAGGAACAGTTTATTTATGCTTAAGATAAATAAAAAGGTAGACAAATAAGCTGAAAAGGGTTTTATATTGGTATATTGAACCTATGTAAACAAAAACAGGGCACGGGCCTTGTTTACATGACAAAGAATTGTGAGCCCTATATCTTGCTTATATCTCTACGAATGACTATCAAATTTTATTTGATCAATAACTCATTTCCAGTGTTAATGTGCATTTGGTGATTTTTAGTGTAAACTAGTATCGGTTCTACTGTCAGTTGTCTTTGTCAAATCATATGTAATATTTAAAATGCCCAGTGCTTACATGGAAAGGTATTAAGCTCATCTGATCTGAAAGCTCAAGTGAACTTTTCTGATTAGAAACTATTGAAACTTTTTAAAAAATAAAAAAAAAATCTTCCAAGAACCATTTGGCCAGGAAAGCTGAAACGTGGAAGCATCCTCAGGTAGTGTAAATTCTTAGTTGTGAAAATCATGACCCCTGGGGTAGGGTGGGGCCGCAATGGGGGTCGAATTTTTACAAAGGAATATATAGAGTAAAATCGTTGAAAATCATCTCAGAAACCGATTAGCCAGAAAAGCTGAAACTTGTGTGGAGTATATTTGTGCCCTATCATATCGCAGGTTCTATGGTATCGCGGTATTTCTGCTTCAGTATAGTAGCACGCGCTGAAATTGACATTTGACGTCGGGATATTTTTAGACATAGTAAACAGAGGCACGCTTAACATCACTGAGGTATATAATAGAGGAAACTCACAGTAGCATTAGTTTCTGGAAATATCTCCGTATTGATAGATTTTTCGACAAAAATGATTAAACTACCGCGATATCCAATGATGGGCTCATAATCGTTAGGTAAGGTAGATTTTTAGTTTGTTCAAACCATGACTCCCAGGAGTAGGGTGGTGCCACAATGGGTTAAAATTTTACATAGGAATAGATAGAGTAAAATCATTAATAACCTTCATCTCAGAAACCAATTGGCCAGAAAAGCTGAAACTTGTGTGGAAGCATCCTCAGTTAAGATATTTGAGGTTGTTCAAATTATGGTCCCCGGGGGTAGGATGGGGGAGGGGAAATTTACACAGGAATATATAGATTCAAATTCTTTAAAATCAAAATTTTGAGGAGTAGGGTGGGGCCATATTTGGGATCCAATTTTACAAAGTAAAGACATTTTGATTGTTTATATCGATTCAGTTTTACTTATTTGCAAGAATTTAGACATATTGCTGATTCTTTAAAATTGTGAAGACTTTGGCCCCTGGACAATTCTTAGCCATCAAAAAGGTTCAGAGTTTGATATAGATCTATATCCTATATATAAACAATTGTTTGGGATCTTTTTCATGTGAACTGACTATGAAATCGTCCTCTTAGAAAAGAGAATTTGTTATGAACATAAGAATATCCAAGGGGGGGGGGGGGGGGTGGATTTTTATTTATAGATGATCTACATGTATTATACTACATTGTGCAGATATTTTGTATTCTGACTCGATTAAGCTGATTTTATCATGTCTTTTGTTGGTCAGGTAAGCGATGTGGCCTATGGGCCTCTTGTTTAAATACTCAACTGTGTAGTTTAGCTCTTCTACCTGCTTTTAAGAGAATATACCGAGATAAGCATTTTGTCTTTTTACCGGTGATCTCTATCTTTCCTTTATTTTTGACATAGTTGTGTTTATTGTTTGTCGTGCTAGTGTTAATTTTCGTTAATATTTTGTTACAGGAGGAGTATGAGTTGTGTTATGACGCCGTGCACCAGTTCCTGGCGTCAGATAGCGTCTACGCCAATACCTAAGTTTGTGCGTCCGTGCGTCTCTATGCATCAAGGACTGTATATTACCTTCACTAGGTCGGTGTATTATAGAACACGAGAAAGAATTGTCGTTTTATCAGAGTATTAACAATTGTAAAGTGCCGCGGGAAAATCAATGCTGCATATTTTTTTTTCAAAGGACGCTCCCTCTTAAAAGTGCAATGATATATAAGGTGGTATGGGACACCTATCGATATAAACAATAAAATCAAGTATAATGTAATTTATTTATTTCCCGATGTTACCTAACAGCGTAGTGCAATGGGTTAGATCGTTACTTACGAAACTGTAAACTGTAAGTCATGAGTTTGAAATCCGCTGGGGATTTTATAATTTTTTACCTTTCCAGAACTTTTTAGAAAACATCTTTGTTCCCGTGGGGACTGGAAAAATATTGTAAAATTTAAAAAATCCCAAAACGTTGAAAGTATTTTAATTGATTATAATGTACTTTCATCCACATCAATTTCGACAAGTGTTCCATACCACCTTACATTAAATTATTAAATATATATGATTTTTTAAAAATCTCTCTCTCTCTCTCTCTCTCTCTCTCTCTCTCTCTTTTAATTGTTTTTGTACATATTATAGATTATACAAAAGTATGGCTGCTTTTTTGTCGTCTCATATAGAAAATAATATATAATTTATATAATCTTTTTTTTTACAATTACATATGGTGCGAAAATTTTGTTAACTTTACTGGTATGTTTATAGGTGACTTAAAAGATTTTGTTCCATCATATCCCATTATGTCACACATCCAAGCGATGAGTTGAATCTGAATAATAATATTTCTTTGTTCCTGGTAATAAAATATATATATCGGCTCCTAATGATATTTAAACGGAATCTTTTTTTAGATATAACTTTAGTATTTGTAATTACTGATTTGTCATTTAATTTTTTAACAAATTTCTGACTCACTCTTACTGAGGGTAAAGTCAGTTTTTACTAAATAGATACAGACGGTTATATTGGAAGCAAATCTGTCTCCTATTTTGCTCTATTGTTACATAATATTGGAACCAGCAGGGTAGGTTTGTAGCTTTGTTTTTAATGTATTATACATTTTTTATCATCATAATAATTATATATTGTTTTTGTTATTATTGTTATCATTTTTTATGTTTAAAAATAATTACATTGTGATTTCATTTTAATCGTATTGTTGATTTGATGTTTTAATCCTTCTGATCCATATTGGCATCTATACTCAGTGGCAACATTTAAAGCAATATGAGCTGTATTTTTTAGAATTTTATTTTGCTGCATAAACCTGCTAGTATGATAAGGCTACATGTAATTTAAACTTTTATGATAAATAAGATTTGGAAAAATCATTAATTTTTGTCAGAAGAAAGATTTCTCTTCTAAGGAATATATAGCAGATCAATTTTTGTACAGGACGACAATAATTCAATTTTGCTTCAATTTAGCTTCTAAACAGCTTATTCCACAAAAATAAGGCTAGCAGAAATTTAAGAACCATGGAACTTTTGTGATTTTAGAAGAAAATAACATTTCAGCATGAAAATTGCAGCTCATATTGCTTTAAATCTCGAATCTGTGTTTTTTTTTTACATGTACTACTCTATTGTTCAGTCAGCATAATAATGTAAAATTCCTATTTGTTTCTTAAGTTGCTTTGTTTCAGTAAGGACTTGAATTTAATCAATTACAAAACCAAAGAATACATTCTTCTTTTTTTTTATATGCGTTATGTATTTTTTAGATTGATGAGTATTAGATGTGACTGTAAATTTTGTATTTACTGCCACCCAGTAAATTCAAAATTTACAACATGACAGATGGTCACTGAACTTTGATTTTTTGTTTTGATTGTTTTTGATTTTTGTGAAGTTGATTTAATCTTTATATTTGCATGTATTTGGTAATAAACCTTACCTCCTAGGATTGGTCCTGAAGGGTTTGTTTTTCAATTCAATGGGCGTGCGATACCGTTTGACTTCTATATCGTATTTACTGCCACTGCCGGAATCCTTGAGTACACGTGTACCGACTGGGATCGGTTACACTCATGTACCGACAAATATAGATGAAACCACAATTAATGAAGTAGATTCAACTATAGAGTCAATGGTAGCTCAGTAGATATACTAGCATAAGGGCCAAATGACTGAACATGGGTTTTATTTAATATATATTATATGTAACTACCGGTAGTACAGGGTGTATGTTTACGTCACTCTGACGGAAGGAGTCCCCACTCAGTGGTCCGACCACACGCTCTCTATGTGACACTTGACTGTGTCGGCTCTCATTAAACATAACACGACGCCTTGCCTTTGTTATAACTGTATTCAGCATTTGGCACATAGTTTTAACAATTGGAAGATTACAGGCCTTTGTATATAACATATAAATATAGCACATGAAACCATAACTAGTATTATTAACATATACCATTGCCAAGACTGCACAACAAGTAATAAATAAGGTAAATGTACATAATATGACTGAATAACATACATGTATTGCATTTCATGAAACTTATCAAATTAACAATAGACACAAAAAATATGATATGAACATATAAATTAAATAATATTACAGTTACATTTGCTGAATAAATAATAAGAAAGAATAAAAACTAAAGTACAAATAAATACTACAAATAATTATAACAATTCATTGGATAACAATTATCTAAATCTGACTGCAATTTTAATACCTGGCATTCGAATTAGGATATATGCATAGATAGAAACATGCCGTAGTATATAATGCATATTTTTAGTGAACAATTAAGATCGATAAATGTCCAAGGAAAAGGATGTACAGTGAGGTTGTCCCTCTTTGTACACCGATATCGTCGGTCGAACTATTGGTCTCCACATTTACAGAAAGCATCTATATTCTTCCGAGGAACTATTTATTATGTCATATATATATGGAGGACTCTAAGACTTGCATCTTGATATTTGTCTACGACTTCAAAATGACACAGAACCGCTGGCTAGTTAAATATGTACGTGTATTGTACAAATATAAGCTAGTCCACAGAGTTAAACTGTCGTCTGGTTAATCACCAGAATAACGGCATACTGTGGCTAATTCACCGGTTATAGCTAGTCACATTCCGGATACGGAATAGGATTGGTTCATCTTCTCAGCTGACATCGCCCATGGCTGTGACGTAGGTGTCTAGGGCCCCGGTGGCCTGCATGGAGAAGGCGGTGACGATGCCCCCGGCAAACATGGCGGGCACGGCGATAAATGACAGCCATGTTAAAAGTCCCATCCCCGACAATCCGTGGCCGCTGTAACAGAAACGTGTTCACATACAGTGGGATGGAAGCTCTCTAATGGAACCAATGTCAAACCCAAGTTATTTTGTATATAGAACAGAATTAAAAAGAAACATTTTTAGAAAGTGAATTTTCCTATTTAAAATTCCAAGGGTAGCGAAAAGTATTTTAAGAATGGGTCCTATTTGTTTGATATGGTTAGTCGGGTTTCATTATTTGAATGCTATCTGATGATATTCTATAGGATACCTTAATTCTAACCTATCACTAGTGATAATAAGCGGGTTATGAGAGATCCCATATTGTTCACAATGACACGACAAATGCCGTATCTGATCTGATAACACGTGTGTGACTAAGCTAAATATTTCACCCAGAGAACTTTCATTTAGGCAAAAAAAACTAACGCTCTACGAAATAAAGTAGTCTAATGAACTGTCAAAAATGTTTCCCATGATCAACAGCCTTGCGGCTACATGCACGATTCAAGACAGGTACTTGCCCCCTACCCTCCCTCACATTTTTTAAAAGAGGTTTTTTTTATTTCACACAGTAAAATTACCGTAAATAGGTCTTAAATCAACCCCTCCCGATAAAAGTATTTGGACCAACGCATGAGTTACGTGTTTTGTGATAAAGAGTTTTTTGGAAAACACACCAGTCTGTCTGTCTCGTGCCACGTACCTTGTACAACCTGCAGCAAAGCGCGCGCCCCACAGCATGACGATTCCCCCCAGCAGCCCCATGTAAACCGGAACACCTTTGGCAACACCGAAAGAAGTGGAGGATGCTGCAGAAAGAGCCCCTCCTACTATGGCACAAACGACGTATACAACCTAAAACGCAATTCAGAATAAGTTAAAGAAAGACATGAAATGGTTTTTGTCGTTAAGGTCAGACGACACATTCCTCAATTTTAGATATCTTTTTCCAGGAATTTGTTAATGGTTTACTACTACTTTGACAAGCTTTCTTGCAAAAAATTAGGGTACCTTACCAGGCATTTCTGCAAAATACTAGAGTATGCATCATCCTATATAATCTTCTTGAAAATACACTTGAATTGCTGATATAAAAATAAATACATCTACAGCACAGCGAAATTCACTATATTAGAACTGTATCTCCGCCGGGGCGGGGCTTTGAACTGTAGAACCTATACGCTTCTGGAAGTGAGCGGCCACGGTTCTAACCACTCGACCATCTAGACATATAACCAAATCCAAGTAAATTTTGATCATTTTTAAAGTAATTATAAAATTAATATTTTTTATTGGAACTCTTTATTACGAGGAGATACAAAAAAGATTCTCGAGGAACGTGTCGTTTGACCTTAAGTGAAAAGTTTTTCTATCCTCACAATGACACAGACCTGCCACCAGTTGGAAATCCCCGACCGTTTGGCGGCAAGATAGGGAAACATTTGCTGTAGATTCTTGGTGAAACACATCTGAGCGACCACTGTGATGTAACTGGAGGATCCTCCAATCGTGTCGTTGACCAGAAGGATGATGGGAACTTGTAGCAAACCAATGAGCGCGCCTGAAAGTTAACATTATAATAAAACATGAATAAAATGATCTGAAATGAATTAATTTTGCAATACACAGAGAGAGAAAGAGAGAGAGAGAGAGAGAGAGAGAGAGAGAGCATATAATCATTGTGGCGATTCTTAAAATTGTAAGACCCCATTTTATACTGTTTATCATCGCTAGCAACTTTACCTCCGACATAGGCTGGCCACGCGATGGTGGTGATGATGTTACTCTCTAGCTCCGACAGCCGCTGTAACCAGATCATTACATCAAGTTAATATTAGTCATGAATTGGTATCTTGTAGGACATTAAAAGTCATCTTTACGAATTAATCGCCATTGTCCTAAACTGCAAGACTCTTTAAAGCTCCATTCACATGAATATCTCGTTACCATGACTTAGGGTCTAGAATTAAGCATTAAGATCCCAGTCACTTACAACCCAACTAATCAGGGCCCTATACTTACACCCCATCGCTAAGCTGATCAGTGCCCCACCCTTCAGCCAATCACTCCCCCTAATCTACTCAGGGCCCCACACTTACACCTCATCACCCATTGTAAGCTGATCAGGGCCCCAAACTTACACCCATCGCTCCCCTTAATATATCAGGGCCCCACACCTACACCTCATCACCCACTGCAAGCTGATTAAGGCCCCACGCGTACACCCCATTGCTCCCTCTAAGTTGATCAAGGCCAAAAACTTACACCCCATCACTCACTCTTAGCTAATCAGAGCCCCACACTTACACCCCATTCCTCCCTCTAAGCTGACCAGGGCACAATAATTACATCCCATCGTTCCCTCTAAGCTGATTAGGTCTCCTCACTTATACCCCATCACTCCCTCTAAGCTGACCAGGGCCCAAAACTTACACCCCATTGCTTTCTTTAAGCTGATCAAGGCCCCACATAAATCTACTGTCAATCATGAGAATTTAACTGGGTCGCAACAGTGAGAAGTGAGTCTATTGTCCACTACGCTACTTGGACACCAATAACTATATACAAACTACGGATCTGCATATAGGCTATTTGCATCTCCATTACTAAATACATGTACAAGACTCTCCAGTGCCTACACCATTACCAGCCCCTAGTCTTATTTCTGATCACTCACCCCTAGACTCTCCAGGTCCTTGTTGTTAGGCCAGAACCACTCCAAACAGAACACAGCAATGCCCACCACTGCCGCCATAGGCACGGCTATCACAGCGTACTGTACGTCCAACTTCTCGTGGACCCTGACGATGTCATAGATAAACACGTTTTGATTATAAACAATTTCACATGCTTAACAAACTGAAATGTTCGGAAGGCAGTCGGAAATACATACTGTTTGTGCTGGAAGCAGATCTTAGGTTTGGTAAGACTAGACAGATGAGAACCAAGTAACCCGTATGTAAGAGCACCAATCAGCGCGCCGAGTAACGTAAACACTGAAAACAGATCAGACACATGTAACAAAAAGTGATAAGACACATGCTCCATAATCAGTAACAAGACACTTGTTACTTATTCACAAAAACAAGACAAAAACAAGACACATGTTGCATATTCACAGTAACAAGTCACGCGTAACGAATTCACAGTAACAAGACGCGTTACTTGCACTGTACGTGAGTACTTACAAGAGTTAGGTACCCATGCTCCTACTTGAGGTAACACCATTCCCGGACACTGAAAGAAAACGACATTCTGTAAAACAGAGACTGAGCAAAACCGCTATTGTTTAACTGTCAATCGGGCCTACAACCAAAGCAGAACTCATTTAAACCTTAGTACAATGCTTAATTTTGAGTGCACGTTCCTGTTCTGATCTGTAAAACGAGTACACGTATTCACGCTCTGTTCTCTGAGTACATGTATGAAACGAGAATCCATGTTACAGCGTGACATGAATTATAACCGGTGTACCTACCCGACATGTCACAAACATCTTCACGGGTAACGTTTTGTATGATTTTCCATTCAAAAATAAAACATTAATAAAATTTATTTGTAAAAGAAAAATTGTTCTAGTAGTATAAGCCGAGTTTTTACATAAAATTTAAAGATAGATAAGAATTCCGAATGTAGAAATTTGAATAAGAATAATCAGTTCTCATGTTCCGTTTTGTGAATTAGATATATAACCTGATTGATATGCAATGGCCTGCTATAATCTAATAGATATACGTTGTCTGCATTACGTAAACCGCACGGGTCGGTGATTAGCCTACCCCGGGTTCTATGACTACAGCTTACCGCTCCTGATAACGACATTCCTACTCCGAGCAGGAAGGCGCCCAGGGCGCTGGAGAAGATGCCGCGGTCATTGAAGCATGACACAAACTCCTGTGAGGCGGTGTGGAACCTGTCCTTGGTGGCGGGGAGCAGCGACAGTATCGCCATACAGACCTGTCCTGTATACAACAGACACTGCGTTAGTCAGGATCAAAGCTTTTTACTTCTAAGTCTTAGTATTTATTGCAATTGTTGATATATAAGAGTATACAGACATTGTCCATATGCACGTGCGAAGTTAGCTGCAGAAATCAGGTCACTCTAGCCCCATACTATACCTCCCCGATGTCTTATCTTTTTATTTAAAAAAACATTGGCAATTCGTGTTTTTCCACTCGTTCTATAGCCATTCAAATCAATAAGCTAAGGAGTAATGGTCTCGACGTTCTGAATTCCTATTTTCAAGTTCTTTGCTTGTTTAATAAGACATCTACATAATTATGTATAATCCTATGTAGAGCTCTCCATGATAACCATTCATTGAGCTTCTTTTATCAGCCTTGTAATCACCTGTACATCATTTTGGAATTTATACAACAATCATATCATAAGCTAGGGATGGCCACAAAGCTTTATGAAAAATAATCTTTATTACACTTTTTCATGCGTCTTTCCCTGGCCTCTAGTCTCGAGTATCTAGATGTCATTATGGTATACTATCTATTCATGAATAGCCAGTTAAAGTAGGTTATTCGCCTTGCTTTCAAGTCAACAGAACTAAAAAAAAACTTAAAAATAATTTTTTTTTGGTCATGGATTCTCAGTCTCAGCTTACATTCAATTAATAGTAAAACTTGGAAAGTACTAGACATAAGTTCACATAACGTTATCCTGAATCTTCGGTTTATCATTGAAAATCAGAAGTTATCTCGTTTGAAATTATTCCGTTGCCATAGTGTATAGGTCAGTGCTCTATCTACACGTCTGAACAGTTTTGTATCTACTCCATACCTATTGCTACAGCAGACAGGAACATCTTCAGCATGATGAAGTTGTTAAACACCATCTGATCTCGAATACTCTTGGGTTCAAAAACTGTAAACAATCAACCACAAATTGTTTCAAAGAAATGCATTCTCTAGCAAACAAAGTTGCGTTTTTACAAACATCTGGGTGAAATTAACAAAAGCCGGTTATAAAAATATGATCATTTTGAGCGGTATTACCTCTTGACTTTTCCATGGCTATTCCGAACACCACCCCTGAGAGCGCGACCCCCGCCATTTTGAGCAGCGTCCGGCCGCAGTGTTTACAGCGCCCGTCCCCCTCGGGCTCCGAGTCCCCGCCCTCCTTCCATCCCTCCCTGACGGACAGGCTGTCATTGCTGTCCACCTCCACGTCAATGTACGAAACCTGGTTACTCTTGGTCGCGTGGAGCAGTGATGACGTCATGGCAGTCTCTGGCTGGCCCCTGTGACGAACATTGGGAACACTCGTCATTATAGAGATTCAAACACTTCCTCGTAAATAATAAAAATAAGTAGGCCTATGTGGATGTATTAGGAACTGTACTGTCCCAGTCAGGAAAAATGACAACAGAAACGTGCATGCCGGGATAACACACATGACCGACTGATCACATGTCATTGAACAAACAAACAGAGATAGTCCTGCACACGTCTCTCATAATTTATATTTAAATCATAAATTTCATAGCGCAGTGAACGATTGTAAACACTAATCAGGGCAGCACATTCTCGGTCATTAGTTCGACCTAAATTTAATCTGATAGAGGGCGGCTTAACATTGTAAAACAATTATGGCTTTAAATGCCTGTATGTCACGTTTACACGTTATAGTTAGGGAAGAGATATCATTATAATTGAAATGTTAACAATAATTCTCATCGTTCGGTGATTTGGCAAATCTTAATGAGAAAAGAGATGGGTAGAACTGTTATAGATTGGAGATAAACTTCACATGACACTCGGCTATTTAAGTCATTGAAGTTTTTTAAGTTGCCAAAAATATTTGTTTATCTATAATGTATATGCGTTTTGGGAATTGATAAAGTATAGATTAAGATAACGACTTAGATTTTGTTCGAGCAGATCGAGGTTTGTTAAAGTTGAATAACACCATCACAATATGGCTGACCTGTGATCGAAACGACATTCCTTTTTTATCAAAAGGAATTTAATTTTTTGACGGCAATATGTAACTTACTCCATAGCCCAGAGGATCAAGTGTGGGGCTTGTGATCCGTATATCCCGACATCGAATCCCCCAGGGGCTTTTGTTGTTACTTACTGAACTAGTTTTTTATCCCCAAACTGCAAATTTTTCGCTAATTTGACATATGTACAATTTAACTGTTTATATATCATCATATCTTTTATAATTAAATAATTAACTATTGATTTAAGTGACTTTTTCCAGGTGTGTTATTCCACATCAAACCTAAATTCCCTATATATATACACCCTGCGTTGTAAACGTGAATCGTTAAGGTTGTGGTTTATCAATAGAGGTGATATAGCGACCACCACTACATTCACGGCGAATAGTCTAAAATTTATAAAACTAAGCAGCATTTCAACTATTTATTTATTTATTTATGTATTCACTGTAATTTCATTCTTAGATATTAAGTATAATTTTTGACATTTTTTAAAGATACATGACTATATTGTCCTTCTGATAAATTCAAATTTTAGCAATTATAGAACCTTGCATCATGTCTACTAGTATATATGATACAAGTAAAAGATAATGTATATTTCTACTGTTGAAATTGAAATACGTTAGAAATGCAAACTGATTAAAGAGTCAACTCTGGGAACGTCACTCTAGGAAATAGTACTGAGTAGTATACGCCAAAATCTTTTAAACTTTTCACTGTTATATAAAATTAAAACTATCATGAGGCTCGAAACGGTTTTTGGACAGCATGGGTTAATAACAGATGATCATTTACAACACGATTTATTTATAAGACACAATTACGACCTGTTTCAAATCCATCCCCCGCCGTCACACACTCAATTTCATCTCACAAAATACTGTAATCTTCTAAAATAACAATTTTCATTAACTTACACACCATTAAATCTACATTAAGATTTAACAACACTCATTCTTATTGTAATTCACATTTTTAATTTTATCCCATTATTTTTTTTTTTATTTTGCGCAACATGTGAAACGCATATATATAATATTTTAAAAATACGCTGGTAGATCTTGGTTTTGAAAAAAAATATGAAACATCAGGAGAAAATGTTGCTACTAAAAAGCAAGCATAACCAAGAAGACCAAAAAGTTTTGAAAATTAAAGTTTAAAAAAAAACCAATAAAGTCTATTTTAAAAATATTTTTATTAACATTTTTTAGAGCTTCGTTTGAAGTGTCTAATTATAATAATTTTTATCTTTGTTAGTGAAGCTAATTAATTCTGGGTTCTTACCTCCGATGTTTGTAACTCCAACTAACACCGTGTATTTTTGAAATGTTTACACCTTTTACTTATCGGAGCTGTAGACGAGGCGCGGACGTGACCCATGCTCCCGGTGTGTACAGTCTGCCAGCACCGACTGCGCAGACTCGGTCCCTCGTCTTATTCTCGTACTGTCCGTCAGTAACCACTTCACGTCAGCGGATTCCTATATGCAGGGATTTGGGGTTACTTATAATGGCATTAACCCACTGCTATCAATTTTTAAGTCAGAGCCCGTCCGCCGTAGTTCATATTTAAAACTTTAATCGGCTTGAGATTTGTAAACGTGCGAACCAAGTCAAAATAATATGCTGCGGACGTGAACGCAGAGAATTCTATGTTCAGATTCCGGTATTCACGGGGCTCTACAGAGATTAACTCTATACATAACGAATAACCTGAAATGGTAATCCAATTAAAATTTTATATATTTAAATTCTTAATTTGATCGCCTTTTTATTCACTCAAGTTTGAATCAATTTAAAATTTCAAAACAAAATGTGTTTATATAATCCAGGACCCGAGCATTACAATACAGTCGGGGCGTGCGGCTGTGTGTACAATGGAGGGGCTCTTTTTCTCTGGTTGCTTGTTTAGAAACTAAGGTCCCCTTGAAGACCAATTACTTATTGTTATTGGTCGACTGAGGAATTTAGTGTTAGTTTAACTTTACAGTTGTAACAATGGCGGTCTGTTGCATTGTTAACAAGATTTGTGACTGTCACGATCTCTCGTCAAAATCAGCGAACATGCAACAAAAAAAAAAAAGGCTGATCCGTGTCATTTCTTTAATGAAACTAAAAAATAAACCGAGAGAATTTATCAATTTTGATGCTTAAAAATTATGATATTATGAAATTTCCTCAGTGGTATTTTTGACAAACGTTGCATTATCATACAATGTGTATATAATGATAAAACATGTTCTACATTGGCAATATGACAGTTTCATTGAATTGTGTGAAATAGCTTGTTCATTAACGATTGTTTCATCCAACAATAGCAATGGTACGATAAATCAGTACTACAAAAAACAGAATACAAGAGCGCGAACAGTAGATAACTGAGGGTGCGGGATAGCGAGGCTCGGACAGGAGATCAGGGCAAGACAACACCTCACAGTATAAAGGCGACAGATTGTTATCACAGGGGGCCGCAATCACACGGGCCGATCACAGGGGGTCCCTAACATCTGACAGCCCAATCAAAGGTTCCTCCGGGTTACCTCTAGACTGTACTGTACACTGTATTGTTACATTATAGAATTGACCGGACAGAGATTTATTATATATTTGAAACATTACATTCAATTATAAACACACTGAAATATTATTTCTTTCCAAAGTGCTCTATTTATTTTTATAAATATTGTTAAAAATGTATGTTTGGAATTATAATCTAATATTATAAGTTTGTGTTTATGACATGTTCTACACGAAAACACAACCAGTTTTCCCTCCCCTTAATTTCACGTAATAAAGATCCCCATGCATTTCAATAAGTGCAATTCAGTTCACATGAATTTCTTGTAAACAGGTAAAATTCATTTTACACGAACTTCTCTTAAAATTTACTTCACGTGAACTAAGAATTTATTTTACACGAACTTCTCTTAAAATTTACTTCACGTGAACTAAGAATTTAAGATCTTTATTTACTAAATATATAAACCTATTATTGTTATATAACGTAGAACTTAGATCACTATTACTGAGCTGACATTGGCCTGTTGTAAAGTTTGTCACTGTTATACCTGACCTTCCCATTTAATGTTTACCACAAGGTGAAATAAGATTCTTGACCAAATCCTATTCTTTCCAAGCTGCTTACGATAATTTATTGCGACAAAGTTCTTTGTTGTTTTAATTGCCTTTTTCTCAAGGGTTCTGAATGAGGTAAAAGTAAAACTAAGTGGATTACGGGCAGCTTAAGACAGTCCCGGCCAGAACGGTCCCTGCTCTGCAAACACTGGCTGTACCCACTGCCCTAACTGTACCCTAACCCCGGGACACAGTTAAAGCAATATGAGCTGTATTTTTTTTAGAATTTTATTCTGCTACAAAAACCTGCTAGTATGATAAGTCTGCATGTAAATTAAACCCATATGATAAAAAGGTTTGAAAGAATCATTAATTTTCGTAAGAAGATTTCTCTTCTAAGGAATATATAGCAGATGAATTTTGTACATTTTGTACATGACGACCTGCATAATTCAATGTTGCTTCATTTAAGGCTTCTTTACGGCTTTTCAAATAAAAAACGACAAACGAAACTTTAAAAACCATGATATTTTTGTCATTTTAGTAGAAAATAACATTTTTTATAAAAAAAAAATTCAGTAAGAAAATTGCAGCTCATATATTGCTTTAACAATTCAGCGGGCAGGATAAAGATGCTGCATACAGTGGCGGTGATGGCCCACTGGTGTGGTTACGTACTGAATGGACTGTAACTGCACAGGAGTACCACAAGAATGAGCCCTAATATAAAAACCTTATCCACCACACCTCTCAAAATAACAACTCAAAATATGTCATTCAAAGAATAGCCTAACCTCTCCTTTCTCGTAAGAACGTGGTGAAATTGAATTGTTCCCTTCTGCACATACTCATTTTACTTATTTTGAGTTAAAATGAAGGCGGGGACAGAACTCTAAAGTAAAAGCCGTAAAACTGGCGGTTTGCTTGATTGCTTCTTCATGTAGTGTGTTTACAGGGCTAATTATTTAACTACGCAGGCACGAACGGGTTAATGAAGATCTTCTTTGACGACACAATTATTATAAAAAGGCGAGCTTAGTAATGCCGTTCATGCACGTATATAAGGTACCGTGATAGACGGATGGGCGGACAGATAAAAGTCCGAATATAAGAAAGGAAATGTTCCGCTAGTATCACACAAAGATATCTGTGTAAAAATAAAATCTTCAAAATGATACATTATGTAAAACTACTTAGTATACGCATGTCTGTATGTAAAATAATGTTTTTATTCACCTTTAGATAAATAATTTTAATTTATATAAATCTCATTGAAAAGAAAAGCTCTTTACAAAGAAAACATTAAAATAAAAGCTAAAATATTTTGAGTTTTTCTTCACAAAATGACAGTGTATGGTAAAAAATACCATGTATAAAGTTTTAAGAAGATCTGGTTGATGTTAACTACTTAGTATCCAGCCTGATAACGGTTATCGTGAGAGGCTTGCTATATTAAACATTGTACAAAACCAGCACAGTTTATTCGAAAAATCTAAACAAAATTCAGGAACTTTAATGTTTTATTATTTTCGTCGTCGTAATTTAAGATTGACGTAAATAAATTTTGCTCAATCGGAGAATATTTTGATTTATTTCAGAAATCTAATTTATTATTTAAAAAAAAAACTACTGCTTTTTCAGTCCTACCGGAAAATTTATTATATTATAACTTTTTTTCACGTGTCAATATATACAAGTAGTAGCGTAAAATGTCCTTCGTATTGTACACCAGAGATGAGTAATTAACCAATGTACGCTTAATAAAAAATATCTTTTCCTCAACAAAGATTTTTCTTCCGACATTTTATATATCAACTGTGAAATAAGTCTGGTTAATTAAATCAGTTTTGTATTAGCAGTTTATTTAATCATAAAAAACTCTGTTTTCCTTAACCACACATAAAGCATTTTGTTTCATATGATTTTCATGATGTGAATCCTGAATTGATTTTGAAGAAATATAATTAAACAAAATTTAAATGTGAATCAAATTTATGCATACATTCTCCATATGCATCAACTTTGCCTTTAACATGGGAATCATCTAATAATCTTATATGGGTATTATATTGATTATATTCACGGTTATATATACCTGATCGGATATCAAATCAAATGAACAAACATACATATATTTGTATTGCATGAAGAAATACAAAATTAAGGCAGATGCATGTTGCAACTGAGAGAGAGAGAGAGAGAGAGAGAGAGAGAGAGAGAGAGAGAGAGAGAGAGAGAGAGAGAGACTTACTTTAATTTGCAGGATTTTTGGACACAATGAGTGTACTTGCAAGACAAGAAGAACAGTAGCCCCGGAAAATGTTATGCCAATGTTATCACATTTTCATCACACCAAACTGAAATGAGAACGTAACTGAGAATTGGGTCCCGCAGAATATAAAACTGGGCCTTGGGTTTAAGTTTTAACGCGCGATCATTGTTAGATACTAAGTGCCGTGTTAAAATCCGATTTGTAGATGTGGGAATTGTTTAAATTACATTCTCTCTATATACAGAGTACATGTACCGCGTGTAAGCCAGAAATGTCAGGGGACGGAAGCAAGCAGTTGTTTTGTGTGTCTGATCGTTCCCAAACTTCATGGTTATGTTTGCGTTAACAAATATTAGCAGGTGCAGATCGGAAAGGAAACCCTGCAGATCACTGAATGTTCATTATAATTTTTAATTATGATATAGAAATGAATTTTTCTAACGCCCTGTAAAATAAAAACATCAAAATTGTCAATCCACAAACAAACTTGGCAATCACCCAAAAAGGAAATTGTATCGGAAGGATATTTGTAGCACTGCAGAGTTTAGTGCAAAATTTATTTATTTATCTGTACTAAGTATTATTATTTCTTTCTTTTTTTTAATAACTAACGAACTTGTGTTATTAAAAAAGATTGGTTACAAAGTTTAAGATTCACAAGGCATGCACAATTCTAGAGGGTGTGTAATCCATGCGGCACTCTCTGTATTCAAACAACCTTCGAATACAGATCTTTTTTCCAAAAACTATTTCCATACTGAATTAATATAGGTTGAAGACATTACATTGATACATTATTACATGTAATTTGTAACTTATATAATGATTATACCTATTATTATCACTATTAAACCAACTGTAGGACACTGGTCTAATGACCAAATTGGTTTTTTTTAGGTATGTAAAAACAGAGAGAGAGAGAGAGAGAGAGAGAGGAGAAAGGGAGACTTACTTTTTTTTTACGTTCCTCTCTAGTCACTTTTCGGGGATTTCGGACGCTCTCAGCAGGTAATTAAAGTCCCTAGTGTAATGGAGTTAGCTCGTCCCCACACATCGGCGGGGATTAGGGCCTGGTCTCTCTTTCTTTTTTTAATTACACCAGTGCACGACATAAATTTAAAAAGGTCATTCAAAGCGCAATCATTTCAACATGGGCGAACCTTGCCATTGTGGTGATTTGTATGCAATAATTGGGATATCTCCTAGGCAGGAAAAGAGACATAGATAGAGAGAGAGCCATCGAATGTACAAATATCTCCTCTCACAAAGCAGGAGTACCGAGGCCTGCTAATTTTCTACACACAAATGTTGATCAAGATAGAAAGATAAAGCTGACTTCTACTATAAATATTACTAGGGGGTGCTGGATTTATATGAATATCAGTGAATATCATAAAAAAAACTCAACAGAAGTTTAAATCTTTTATCTAGTTCTATAATGTTTGGTCGGCCGTCTGAGAATACCCTGTCAGCACAGGGTCTGAAAATCAATAATGCCAAAGTGAATAATCTCACTGTTATTGAAATTCTAATTGACCCTGATGTGTACAGTCTGATTCTATAATGTAATTATATATAAATCTAATTCAACGAATAGAAGTGAAATTTGTGTCCTGTCATAACGAACGAGGGTAATTTGTTTTATACTACGCGGACTACGCAGGAATTTGTTTTGTGAATGAAAAGAGATTATGAAAAGAGGGCAAGTTAACTGCGCGTGCGCATTATAAGTCTTCATTCACGTTCGCTGGACGGCAGAAAAACAAATACGTACGCCCTTTAAATCCTGAATAGATAAATAGATAGACATGTAATGAGATAAGAAATCTTCAAAGTGTCATGTAATATAAAATAACTTGAGCAATTGATCATTCAGGGTTAAGTGACTTTTTTATTTAAGTGATTAATTAAGTTTTATCTTTCTCTAAGTTTTATGAACCATACTTTTTTTATTTGAATATTTTTATTTGTAATTGAATTACATAGAAACAAGTGAAATTCTAACCTGAAATAAAAAAGGAGGGCATCTCCTTTCAAGTCCCAGTCATTTCATAAATCAGGTTTATTCGAGGCCATTTTTTATCAGCGCATCAAATCTAGGTAACAAGTTGTACTAATTCACGCAAATCAAATTTTTACAATATTTAAAAGAATACAAAATAATCACTCACGTTGATATACTTGTATTATCTAACAGCCGTGGGAGGGTCTGTTCAATGTTAAAATAGACCATGGAATCTATTCTGATTTTAGAAGTAAATTATTTAATAATATAGGATATAATCCAACACTGGTAATGTCAAATTTAGACTGTATTATTTTTCTACTGTCAAATTTTCCAAGACAAACCTCTAAATATTACTTATTAGGTTTGTTACTGACTGTTTACAGAAATTTGTGGTGTCGGTAAAGTCCATAGAAGGCGAGGCGGAAAGTGTTTTGTTTTGTCGAGGACCTAAAGTTTGATATGTAAACAACAAAAGATAATATATCAAAGTACTGAGAGTACTGAAAGACGGGGTCTTGAAAGATTGAATTTGTAATTGTCCTGGATTTCCTCGAATATGCTT
The DNA here is from genome assembly GCF_902806645.1 of Magallana gigas. Lineage (NCBI taxonomy): Eukaryota > Metazoa > Mollusca > Bivalvia > Ostreida > Ostreidae > Magallana > Magallana gigas. The sequence continues at coordinate 52,789,587 of NC_047560.1, forward strand.
CCAAAATTTATGATTTTGAATTTGTTGTTACAATCTATGTTAATTCGGCTTTTTGCGATTGTCTAATACTTTGTCTAAATTTTACTCAATCCCGGCCTTCATACCGGTAATTGTAGAAAATTGACACAACGGTATATTATTGCAGTATGTAAAATAAGACCCCAAGGAAATTTTCTAAAAATTACTACTATAACCGGGAAAATCAAACAACTGTATCAAAATAGATAATTTTAATCATTAGATTTATTCAATTTTGTGATCCAAAAGAAAATCCAAAAGTCGGACGGTATCCGTAATAAAAGTTTTATGAAAACCCCGAAAAGTCTAAAACTGCTGAATTAACAAACAAAGTGAACATTTGTATACCGATAACAAACACAGGCACCTGACGTTAGAAATATTTTTTTACAATAAGATTCCAAGAACTTTGACAATAAAAAAATTTGTCACGGTCGCCATTTTGATTTTTAAGACCGACTTATCTGACACGATTTTCTTCATTTGCGATTCATGCAAAATTAATAGGTAAAAATAAATCCGTTCGCCACTTACTCCTTTTTTGTGTAAACTCGTGCATCACCTACACGAATTACGATACAACCGTTCCTTTCATTAAAAATCATACTCCGAAAATCAGAGACATATATAACAGATATTGTCAACTCCGCCATTAGCGTGTGAATGTTACGGGACCAACCTTACTTTGAGAACTACAAGTGCAACAGCAATCTTGTATAAGTCATTAAATTTGAACCTGAGAGTGAACATGAACATGAACCTGTAAATATTTTAAGCATGTTTTATTTATGAAATATTTACAAAAACTCTTTATTTAGTTTTTAAATTACTTTTTTAAAACTTATTGACTTTTCACTAAGTAATGGTAATGCATTACTTTACTCATGTAATGATAATGTAATGCATTACTTCAAGAAAATCAAGTAATGGTAATGGTAATTTAATGCCCTAATTCATGAAATAATGGTAATGTAATGCATCATTTTACAATGTAATTCACCCCAAGCCTGATCCCAACGAAGCCGGAAAACATGAACATTAACATTTAACTTCAAGTTGGTTCTTCAATCGATAAGATTGTATAATTTATATTATATGATGTATAAGTGTTCCAAAATGTACAATCTATTATAGATTTTGCTTACAATGCATTGTTTAAAATTTAAATTCAGTTTAATCAACTAAAGAGCCAACGAACGAGAAGGAAAATTCATATTTGTTTTTATTTTCTTTGTACAAAATTCATTTAGAGACGAACAGCAGTCATACCGCAAGTAGACTGGAAGCCAATGAAACACCTATTTAATTTGTAAAACATCTGTGTATAACCCGTCACGATTTTAATTTCGGCTTTCGCATGAAGTTTGGTAGTATTAAGGTGAAAGACTGTCAAAATAAAATTCACAACTTATCAAATATGGCACATTGCGTTTGGGAACTTTAATTTCGATTCCACCATCAACCTCTTTTTTTTTATTAATGAGCTCGTACACTAACTGAATCGTCAACGGCGCTGTGCATTCAGTTACGTAACTCATTCCACATTTGAACCCGAGCAAGAATATTTTGATCAATAAAACTATTTGTTTATTTTCTAAATAGAATTTTGTTTATACACAGAGGACTTAAAAAGATTTAATGCGTGTTTTTGTAATACATATTTACTGAAATGCATGAAAACTTTCTGCACTATTTTCTTACGCGTAGACTCAATTCGTGTGTTCTACGCGTGCCTTCCGGTTTGAGACTTCGGCTGACAGTAAACCAATAGACGGGGTCACGTGACCCCGTCTAATAAGAATTAAATTCATAGGCTTATTCTCTAAGTTTGTACCTTTCTCGTCAGTCGTCTGAGCAAACCTGAATGCCATTGTATATAGAATCGTTTTATTACGTCACGGGCAAAGGGATATCACTCTAAAATATTTTGGGGCTTAAAAATTCAAGGTATGGTTGAACGTTTGTGTAAAAATTCAGCTCAAATAACGTTAGGTCCGCCATGTTGCCGTATAAATTTTGACGCTTGCCGTGTAAAGAGATTTATAAGGCAATCACGTGACACGATTCATCCAATGATGTCGAGACATTTTTGTCCGAGGCAAAACAATATTTACTTGAATCTTACCTTTACAGACAATCATTATTGTATACAAAAACGCAATGCGTAATATGTGTATATATGTTATAATTGTATTTGCAGTGATATATAGGCCCAATGGGCCGGGTGTTTCATTATCTATTTTGTATAACATGTTGTAATTGTTATAACACATGTCACTATAATAAATTACTTACTTACTTACTTACTTACTATATTTAGAATCGTTTTCCTAACAAGATATGCTGGAACATCTATTTAATCGTTTAACCATAATAATTTGATATCAAAATGCATTATAACCTTTTGACAATGTACATGTATAATAATTTTGACACTCACAAAATTTTGCTTGACACTTCAATAAAATTACACATTTGAACATTTTACACACAGTAAATGTTTACAGATAAAAGTAAATTTCATGATACATGTATTTATGTCGATTTGATGTTAAAAATGTATTATAAATAAAAAAAAAAGAAAGAAATAAAACATACCTTATGAATTTTATGAGTAAAAGAAAAAAAGAAAATCCGTGTCCTTTGATCGATTTAGTAAAAAAGAGTTATCTCCCATGATACGGTGTCAACAAAATATGTTTGAACCCAAGACCAAGGTGAACAACTTTTAAAACTCGTGTACGCTATCAAAATCTCTAAACAGAAAAGTTTTAATTGACTATTAAGACGAAAACCAAAACCTAACATATTATTGACCATGAAATTATTCAGCGCAAGAGTTAGTAAACATGTTTGTTTTATCCGCCCTTACTGTTGATATATTTCGTAATTCCTAAAGGCTTGCAATGTATGTTATTATAACCTGTGTTTTATTATAGTCTGTATCTTATTATAACCTGTGTCTTCATAAAGCTGTGTCTTATTATCACTTGTGTCTTACTATAACCTGTGTCTTATTATAACATGTGTCTAATTTAAACCCGTGTCATATTATAACCTAGGTCTTATAATAACCTGTGTCTTATTATAACATTTGTCTTATTTAAACCCGTGCCATATTATAACCTGTGTCTTATAAAACCTGTGTCTTATTATAACCTCTGTGTAATTATAACCTGCGTCTTATAATAACCTGTGTCTTATTATAATGTGTGTCTTTTTATAACCTGAGGGTATTTATAACCCGTTTATTATTATAACATGTGTCTTATTATATCTTGTGTCTTATTATAACCTATGTCTTATTAAACATGTGTCTGATTTTAACCCATGTCATATTATAACCTGTGTCTAATTATAACCTGTGTGTTAACATAACCCATGTGTTATAAACACCTGTGTTATTAGTAAGTGTTTTTGTTTATAACTTGTGACTTTTTATAATCCGTGTCGTATTATAACCCGTGTCATGATATAACCTCATTATAATCTGTGTCTTTTTAACATGTGTCTTATTTAAACCCGTGTCATATTATAACCTGTGTCTTATTATAACCTGTGTCTTATTATAACCTATGTCTTATAATAACCTGTGTCTTATTTTAACATGTGTCTTATTATAACCTTTGTCTTAGTATAACCTGTGTCTTATTATAACCTGTGTCTTATTTTAACCTGTGTCTTATGATAACCTGTGTCTTATTTTAACCTGTGTCTTATTATAACCTATATCTTATTATAACCTGTGTCTTATTTTCACCTGTGTCTTATTATAACCTATGTCTTATTATAACCTGTGTCTTATTTTAACCTGTGTCTTATTATAACCAATGTCTTATTATAACCTGTGTCTAATTTTAACCTGTGTCTTATTATAACCTATGTCTTATTATAACCTGTGTCATATTATAACCTGTGTCTTATTTTCACCTGTGTCTTATTATAACCTATGTCTTATTATAACCTGTGTCATATTTTAACCTGTGTCTTATTATAACCAATGTCTTATTATAACCTGTGTCTAATTTTAACCTATGTCTTATTTTAACCTGTGTCTTATTTTAACCTGTCTTATAACATGTGTCTTATTATAAACGGTGTTATAATCTGTGGGTTATTATAATCTGTGTTATATTTATTCAAACAATATTTTTTTCAATTAAGTATATTGAATGGGATTTGGCAACAGGTACATCCGTTTTAGCCTTCCCTCTACATAAAGGTTAAACTAAACAAATGGAAATATTTAAATGTTCAATATTGATAATACAACACGGGATATAGAAAAGATAGAAATAAAAAAGATAAAACTAAAAAGAAAAAAAAGAGAGAAAATAAAAATGTGATACCGGTTTCAAAAAAAAAGATATGACTGTTTCCAAATGTTGTTTCCATAAATAATTACAAAAAGTTTTTTGTTTCTGCAATTAAGGTATGTACTGCTTTAAGTATTTGAACATTGATATTAAGTCCATAATAAGGACTACCGTATAACATTAATTTAAGTAAAAGTTGAAGATCAGCATTTATCATATCCTTATGGTTTGAAAAATGAATAAAAAATAAATAAATATAGAGTAAGAACACGTTACCCCCCCCCCCCCCCACCCCGTGGCCTGACCCTTTGCCTTGATTGGTTCGCGGGTCTTATGTATATAGTATTTCCCTTATTACTTACTGACTATTCGGACAATGTTAAATCTGTTGTCCCCCTTGACAGTAACTAATACATGACGTTGCTGTCGAGGGATATTGTCCGATTTATCAGTAAATAGGTAGTTCAACATACCAAAGAAAGCTACATGTATTTTAGTTGTACATGTATAACTTTTTAAATTGCTCAAGAAGAGAAGCCGAGTAATAGAACCTGAAAACGTTGCAACAGAAAATATGTTGGTATAAGCAGAAGATTAAGGTACTGAAAATCTCGACATTCAGTTTTCCTCTTTGTATGTCTCGACATGTCTAGTATGTCCTCGTAATCGCATGCCATTAACGGTATGAAGTTAATGTGGATACTTAACAACTAGTATACAACTACTTCGAAGCATAATCATGAGTTTTCATTCTTAAATAACATAATGTACTTTATTAAGATTGTTATATGGCAATGAGCGTGCTACATTTAACCCTTTAACTTTCCCATTGGCGGTCCCGTCAGAACCAAGGGGTAGGAACCCCCTGTGTTTACAGGGAATGGAAAGGCGGTCCCTGTGTCGGTACCAACAAATCCGTCCAGGGACGAGGCAGTCGCCGCGGCGTTCTGTGCCGCTAGGTAAGGGTTCACTGTCCCCGAGAGCAGATATTGGTCCATTCTATTATTTCTGAAGCCTTGTTGATTGGTCAGACTGTTCAGTAGATAGGCCCCTCCCAGCCCGAGCGCTAGGGCCGTTAGCGCGTTCTTGCCGGCGTTGGAGCTACCAGTGCTACTGGTGGTCGGCGCAGCTAGAGCTGAAATCAATGTCTAGTGTCAACGGCTCTCTAGTCTTTCAAATTCAATCATGAAGATTTTGTAATAGAGCTACGGGTACTTTAAACATTTAAAAAAAAAAGAATGTTCTATATAAGATGAGCACTATACAATATATCTAAATCTTACTTTGGCAAAGAGGTCCTTCGTAGGCATCAAAACACGCGCATGCGGCCTTGGAGGTTTTACTGTCAACACAGAAACCTTTGGTTGGACCACCACAAATGTCGTTCTTAGCGGCTTGGTCGGCACCCGCACTGCAGTCTGTAGGTGAAGCACAGAGTGTAAAGGTGATACATCATAGAATTCAACAAAAACATGTACCTTTATGTATTAAACTTACGTGTATGAGTAGGATTATACATGTATCAGTAGGATACATGTATGAATACTCAATTTCAGAAAAGAAAACTTTTTTCTATAAATGTGAAAGACATTACATTAATTTTAAATTTTATTTATTGTAGTTGTAATGAAACTTAAAATATCAAAACTGATTCAGATTATTTTGATGACGAAGAAAGTTTAGTTTTAGCAATGTCTTCTCTAAAATTCGCACACACTAAATAAACACAGTCATGATCTACGGCTGACGAAAATAACCTATCCTTACAATTACAACGTACTACGTCATTTTTAGCTACACCTGCATACGTCATTGACTTACCTCCGCCTCCCTTTTCTAGAGCAGCGAGCACGGCGGTGGTATCTAAAAAGGAATAACAAACACATATACTGATGATCACAGTATACCGGTATCTGTTATGGAAAAGTCAGCAAATTGTCACGTTAAATAACTGTGGGGGGGGGGGGGGGGGGGGTTGTCCATGTAATTTTCTCCTTTCAACACTTGCAATTAGTTTCACCCAGTTTTGAATTCGCCCAGACACAGTGGTTTGTTTAACGATTGATAATATGACTTTGAATGAATAAGCCCAGTCTTAAATTCGACCGCTAACAACGAAGACGAAAGTGCGAAAATAAAACAGGTGCGAATATTTCCCTGTATACAAAGTACAAAAGGCCCAGTAGTAACATCGCTTACCTGGGCAACAATAGCCATAATTGATCAGAAAATCGGCTTTAGTGAGTCAAATACAAAACATCTAGACAACCTTGTAGATTGGGGAATGTTGACATCGTTTCTCCATTCGGAAGTCACTCGGAATACCTCGCACAATTTTTCAACGTTATCATCTGGGCTTAATTATGGCTGATGCAATGCAAAGTCCCCGTAGACTTTCTATTTTTAGCCATGTATTGAAACTCGACAAGCTAGCTTTGGCGTTTCAAAAGGAAAATCTTGGGATTTTTTCATACTATTGAATGAACATCGTCTGAATCAAGAGGTATTTATAAATATCGAAAAGTTGAGGAAATATGCGGCAAAAATATCTTGGGACAGATTTATTCCTGGGCCTCGGCTTAGGCGAGACAAAAAAAAAATAAATCATTAATTTTTTTGACATGAATTATTTTCATTTCAGTATAACAATACTTACTTGGCAAATGAACAGTTTGATCCATTTCTGTTTAAGATCTTCAGTTAAATTTTTTTTTAAAACCTCACAAAATCGCATGAGATTTTATAGGTTCTATAATGTAGCATGTATTTTTTTAAATCCACAATAAGAAACTAATATCCATCTTCTGATAGAATTTTTTTAAATTTCGTTTTTTAAACATCTTTTAAATCATCAAATTTACAACACATTTCTGGCTTTCCTATGAGAGAATTAGATCTATGTTGACTTACACAAGGCGAGTAAAAGGACGGGCACCAAGAGAGGAGGTTTATCGCTGAACCTCTGCCTTGACATGTCAGAATCTGTGAAAAGGAAAAAAAATAATACACAATTTTTTTCTGCGAAACATCTTTTATATATTTGAAAGGACAATAATTATATTAACATGTGGCTAAAATAGTAAGGTTGAATTGTATTAGACATATTTTATTGATTAAATCAAATGGATTAGACACTTAATATCCAATAACTTAGATAGTCTTCTCCTCATGTATGGTTATTAACTCTACCATAAAAAATAAAATGCCTTATAGTACTTATATCCCTCCCTCAAACAAAAACACTAAATATCTCAAAAAAATATCTTGAAACAAGTGAAAATATTATTTTACAACAAGTCAACTTACAGTGAGTACAAGCGTGATGTGTGTGTGTGTGTGATCCCTCTGTCCTGTGTCTGTCTCCTGTGCCTGTCTCCTGTCTGTCTCCTGTGTCTGCCTCCTGTCTGCCCGCGGTGTGTGACGGGTGCCGGTTGTTCTGTCGGGCAGGTCTGGTATATATACACATACAGACCCCAGCCAATGGTCAAACAAAGGTCAGATAAGTAAAATAACCCCTACAGTGTACGCCAATAATGCGTCTAGGACTATGGTTTATGACAAACTTTCCTGAGCTGACAACTTTGTAGAGTGTTGCATTTATGTGACCTCGTGTTATGCACCCAGTATAACTTAGGTGTATCCTTCGCTTCGCGTCGGTTGACAATGGTTTTCTCGGGGTGTCAATTTCAACTGTTACCCTCCCAAACAGGCACTATTTATATAATGTTAATTTAAAAAACACATCTGACAGTACTAAATACACGTAGGATAAAAAAGTTTAATTATCAACTGGATGACCAGAGACGCCAAGAGAAATTGTACCGGGGTCAATTTTAATTACAAACAAGTTTCGCTTATTTGTTTTAAATTTGTTCATATGATTATTGGTTAGTTTCTTTGTTTGTTACTTTTTATTTAGTGAAATTTTGGGATCAAATGTGGCCCATAGACAAACTTAATGAATACTGTAGCAATTTTGTGCAAGTCGTTAATACAGTGTCCAAAAGGAATCATTATTATTTTTAGTGCTTCTTTCCGACTGTTTTTCATGACTTTAACCTGAAAAACTTCTTTCAGGTTTTTTCCCTACGAAATCTGAAGACAAGTACATTTGTACACATTTTAAATGAAGCAAGTTGATATTGAATTCACTCGTGTGAAACCGTCTAATACAAATTTCAATGTATGACAAAGAAGATGAGAGGATACGGCAGGTAAAATGCCTATATTAGATGAGATAAGAAACAGAAAAAATATCAGTAATTTGAAAATTCTATCAAAAATCGTTCCAAACGATGTGTTTCACATCACATCAATTTAAAACCCTTACATATGTTTAATATTTGGAATATACTGATTTAAACTTATGTATATGTTCTAAAATCTTCAAATAGTGATATTTTTTAGACATTCTTTGTCTTTTATATTATAGAGTGAGCATGTGCTCCTTAATTTGTCGTTGTTTTATTGTGGTTTAAAGGAAAACGATCGAACCAGTTTCAGTCAACAAAATCTTGGAGTGAAGACCCACTCTACATTAAAAATATCATTTTGTTTCCCAGCAATTGAACGTTTCAGGAAAAAAACATACAAGACCGTAAATTCTTTGCCAAATCACACACATGTAATATTTAGATAAAGCACTTAAAATGTTGATTAACAGAAATTGATCAGTGGTTAGAGCACCTTACCTTCAGTAAGGAAGTAATAGAACTAGGTCGACGGTTGGATACCACAAAAACTTTATGGAAATTGTTAAAATATTCAGACTGAAAAGGTTAAAATTATGTGCCTCTCTGTATTATATTACTAGTACCAAAGTAAAAATTTGATTGAAAAATACTGAAATTGAAATTGTATTTTACGATTAAACCATTGGACATTCGCGCCATCTTGTTCCCCAACTTTTTTGATGCATCAAAGGTAAAATTGCAGACATTTTTGTCAAAATAAAGCTCTCTTATTGCTGATTCCCTGGGTGTTATTTCCCCCTCCCTCCAGTGGTCCCCTCCCCACATATGGGCAGTGCCATTAATTTTCTATTGACCTCGGTGACCGCCAGCTCCCACTTACAGGCGACCCCATCCCCGCCTCATCGCAGACCACTGGATATGTCCCTCATCAATGACATGAAGTTTCTTGTTCGTGTAGACCATTGAGTAATACCAATCAAAACGAAAAAAAAATGATTGATGGCCTCGTCCATCATTTGAAGTAAACCCGCCAACCCATTGGATAACAGTGACGATACTCCATCACACCGAGTCGTCACTTGCATTATTTTTTTTTCGAGGTACACACGTACATGTATCAAAACCTGTAATAAAATAGCAAAAAGTCAAAAATATGTCTTTAAATAAATCTGATATTGTATGAGCGCAAGTGAACTATATCGATATTTGAAGATATTTATTAACTATGAATTGTTTTTAACAAACGGGTCAAAAGACGATTTACAACCCCACAACAAGAGGGTTGTTTGGTTCTTACCAAAATATCAGATGAATCAAGCTTTCTCACCTGTCCACCTTGACACAATTTGAATAGACCTCCTCCACCCCGGGATTTAGTAAAAAAAAATTATAGATCTAATAGTACGTGTAACTACGATCCTGGCTGTAAAACGTTACTATAAATGTTATAAACCATAATGCTCTTACATAATGTGTCTGACGATCATTAGCAGTCTTAATTGGACCTACTCTACACTTCCGTCAAAACTCAGTGAAACTGTATGAGTTATCACTGATCCTCTAGACGCAGGCAGGAAATCCCTCTCCTCACTCAACAAGAGAGAGAGAGAGAGAGAGAGAGAGACAGAGACAGAGACAGAGAGACAGACAAAGAGACAGCAGACAGACAAATAGACAGACAGAGAGACTGACAGAGAGACATACAGACGGACAGACAGACAGACAGACAGTGAAAGAGAAACTAAACGGACTAAACATGTCATGCCTGTCTCATTAAAGGATTTTTGTTTTCATCAGATAAGCACTAAAATAAAAGCTGTGTTGAATTATATAATGTGTAATTATTATGTGTACCTTGTTATTATGGAGTAGGCTTACAAAGGCATTGCCTGCTGCCAAATTCATTTATGTAATATGTTTACATTCTGAAATATGTTCAAATTAAAATACCTTCGTATCGATATCCCGAATGAATCAGCAACGAAAACATTTAATTGTTAATATATTTCTTTTAATAAATTAACTGTTCGATTTAAGAATAAGTTGAATTGACTGAATAATTGTTAATGTAGATAAAAGAAAAGGCTAAGTCGTCTTATGTGGGAATTTGAGTCTGACATCATCATGATTATTTCGTGCTGTCCGTGGGTTTTCTTAGGTTGCTGAAGGTTTCAACCATATATATATATATATATATATATATATATATATTCAATGATAATTGCCATGTGATCAATTAAAGTCACGTAAGCAACGTTTTGTGGCCCCTTAATCTTTGAAAAAAAAATTATTTATTAAATTTGAATTTGAGCCGGAATATTTGAATCCACTGCACAATTAGTTTGTACTGAAAGTAAAAAGAATTTCTCGTTGTGTACAAACCCAGAGTGAAGCTTGCTTTTATATTGCTGGCATTTATCGACATGAAAAAAATAAAAAATAAAAAAGTGATTACTTTTCTTGCGTTTTATACCGGAGCATGTATATAGAGTCCGTAAAATGGGTAAAAGGATTGTACGTATAGTAGGCGGTTCTACATGAGGGTAACGTTAGTATTGATATACACTCTCCAAGCCATCGCAATGAAGTCCTACGCGAACAAGATTAACCATTTTGAAAGAAAAGGTGGTAGAAATCTTTGCATACATATATATGTGCCTCAAATCTTTTCATAAAATGTACATCTGTTTCTAACTCAAAACAACATGCTTTTGAACGTGCCAGGTGAAAGAGCTGTGTGAGTTCAAAGGTGTAGTGTGTCTTATACCTCTCTATAATACTGTATACTAGGAAATATTAGCCCCTTTCGCCGTCATTGTCAGTGGGCGAATTCAAGACTGGGCGAATTATAATGTCTCATATTATCTATCTTTAGATATATCCGTGTCTAGGCGAATTCAATACGGTGCGAAACTGTTTGCAAGTATAAAAAGGCGAAAGTTACAATGGGTGAAAATAGCCCTGTATACAGAACTAGATTCATTTATTAGTTGACTAAGGTTTTTGTTAACAAAGTTATTAAACAATTTCTAATTGATTGGATAACTGTTAGTTGGGAACGGGTGTGTCCCCCAAATAAGTCACTGCTGTCCTGACTGTTTTACCCTCTCATAAGATCTGTAACATTATTTGCTGTTACTCAACCTTTTCACTGTTGTACGCAACAACTCGACAGAAAATGAGCAAACTAAAAAATTCACGTTAAGGCACTGGCACTCGAGGCATGGAGGCCCCTTTAAATTTATTTTATATAACATAAATATGGGACAGATCCTCACTTTCCTCCTATGAAAACAATCTAATTTGGTCAATCTTCGGCTGACTCGGAAGTAAAAGAACGCACCCCCTGTTAATGTTCTTTGCTCTGTATTTATGCCTTTAAAGATGCTTTTTTAAGGAAGGAGTCTTTTCTGGTTTTCGACTTGTCAAACGTAAATTTGATTAATTGTTCATCAAATCAAGATGAAAGGAAATTAAAATAGTATATTTTTGTTTCTTTTTTACTATCATACAACTTGGCATAGAAAAATGTAATCAATGTTAAAAATGGAACAAGGACTATATTTTTGGCGTAGGAAAATATCACATGTTGCGCAATTCAGAATTGCTGCAGATTATATATATATAATGAGTCTGTTTTAGCATTTTAAAAACAATAACAATAATGTTGGATTTTTTTTACTAATGTGAACTAATAATATGATACTTGGGTTTCAGAATATGTTTTTAAAATATGATTTGCCTATCAAATAACATTTTTATAAGCTTTTTAAAGCGCCCATTCTATACATTGATTTTTGCGAAAAAATCACTAAAATCAGTTTTTCTCTCTTATGAAACGGTCAATATATTAGCTTTTCTGTCAATTTATATCTTTATATAAAGTCTTCATAATACATAAAAATTAGAAATATTTTATTATTGGTAGCATAAAAAAATAATCAAAATTTCTTCAAAATTTAAGAAAATTAGAGGAAATGCGGGCTAAGCAATATCAATTTTAGTATAAATATTTATTCCAATTTAGTAGTATAAGCTGATAGACACTCTCATGGTCTATGATTTCATTGAAAATTTGAATCTTCAAATCTTAAACAAATGTCTACAGAACTATAAAGAGCTAAACTTATTTTTATCACTCTTTACGTTGAGGAAAACGGTAGTGACCTTGACCTGACCTTTATCCGAAAACAAAAAGGTCAAATTTAATTAAACTGATAGAATCATTAAGTAATATGATCCGTTTGACTGTGTCAAAATTTCATGCATTTCTTATTATAAGAAGTATGTTTGATAATAAAAAGACTCCTTCCTTAATCCTAAAACTTGGAATTTGTGTAAAAAGTAAAGTAATTAACATGCTTTTAAGTGTCAGTCGAAAACTAATGGGGTTTTTTTAAACTTTAAAATAAATGTTTAATTTTCAATAAAGAATTTTTGGTTATGCATATTGAAAAAAAAAACATAAACAAGTAATAGCTGCGAATGGGCTTTGGATTTTTTTTTTCAAATAGATATAGATGATAAGCGGTATCCATGCATCTAGTGCCTGAGCGTTGGGGGAATTGAAAATGTTAAAATCTTAACCGCGAGCACGTAAAGGGGCAGCCTCATTGTTGGAATTGGGGGGGGGGGGGGGGGAGCTTGGTAGCCATCCATCTCAAGGGGTTAATTTCCGGAGGAGGGTTTACTATGTAATATCAAATATATACATGTAGTAGTATATAGACTGCAAATGAACAAAGAAACCTCATCACTGTCTTGAATCTGACTAGAGAACCGCCAAGTTAACAATTCTATATACTTATAACTTACAGTAACGGTTTATACACTAATAAATTACAGTTACATGTACTTCTTGTCTTGATTTTGATCTTTATGACCCGCGTGACATAATCTCCTGTCTCTAGTCTTTTTGTCGCATGGAAGTGATGACACAGGCTTAGATACTTACCCTCTTCCGGCGACTGTCTATCACTTCCGGTGGTAAGCAGGGATGACGATTGAGATGTACCAGACATGGTTAGTACATGTATAGCTGTTTTGGGAGGAACACGCCATAACAACACAGAAGGTAATGGCCTTATGTTTGTAATCTTCAGGATTTTAAAGCATTCGCGCAAACCAAGAACGTTTTGTGGACGGGGGGGGGGGGGGGGGGGGTTGCGTCCCGCTTATTTGCCGCCAGTTATATTTAATAAAAACGAAGACACTTCAAACAACTGCATATACAGAGTGATATATTTGTTCATATATCTGTTTGAATTTGCATTTGGAAAATCTCGACTAGTACTGATTCCGTCACATACTTCAGTTAAAATAACGCTGAAACATCCGTTGAATGAATTTAGTCTGTCTTGTTTGAAACCCCTGATTCAACTAATTTTTTATTGAAATTTTACCGCAGTGAAACAAAAAGATGCTTCCATATTTCAGCCGTCCGATGAATGCTGTGGTATGGACCGATTGCAGGTGACGTCACTTCTCCTCCTAACCGCCATTCTCCAGGCTCTGACTTACGGTATGTCAACATCTGATGACCATTCACTGTATACAAAACTGAACCATTTTTTTACATTTAGAAAACGATTAGAAATGATTTACACAGGAAAAAGAGTTATAAAAATCGAGAATTTTGTTTTTTGATGATTCAGTGGTTTGTTAAATATAAAACAGAGCATCTTTTATGTACACAACAATACCTACATCTGAAAACATACAAGAGTTACACATATTATTGATCTGTTGATAGCTACATGTATATAACATTACAAATATACTGATTTTCATTTTTTAAAAACCCGTGCATTTCGTTCTGCACAAACGCTAGAGTAAGTACAAATTATATGACCATGTCGTCTGACATATAGAACACTCAGATCTACGCTACCATCTACACACCACTCATATGCATTCCAATAACAAACAAATATTCATAATTTAATGTAACCAGATGTTAGGCTCTAGATCCACCCAACTATTGTATGTTTTTATCGCAGTGCCACGTGAATGAAATGGTGAAAAAAAATGAAAGGGTGTAAGAGAGAGAGAGAGAGAGAGAGAGAGAGAGAGAGAGAGAGAGAGAGAGAGAGAGAGAGAGAGAGAGAGAGAGATGCTCACTGACATACATAGCATACATGATTATAATAGAACCTTACTTGTCCCCTAATTATACACGAGCACTTTTCAAGGTAGTGACCCCGAAATCTCATTACACAGTATTTAGGGAGGGGGTCATTGGTATTAAAATGTTTATACTTATTTCTTAAAGGTATACATGGCGTATTTTTAGTAAATAACATTACTCAAATCTGATTATTTGCTTCATTACTTTATACAAATATAGGACTTTCACGTAAATTACGCTGTCCTGTCCAATTCAATCGGAGAAAAAAATATACGAGAAATTAAAAAAAAAAACCAAACAATATTTTATTTCAATACAAAAGATTTGAATAACCCCGCCTTAAATGGGTCACGTGACATCCATCTCGATCTCTCAATAAAAATGACGACGACAAAACAGATGGGGTAGGCTAATAAGTTTGACAAAGTCGGCAAGGAAGTATAGAGGCAGACTGACAAGGATGGGAACAGAGGAGAGATCTTTATCAGAATTGAAAGATGGAATACGCATATGGTTCAGCCGAATAGAACTTGTTTCCATCATGATGCTTATGGGGTTGTGCTAGACACTTCTAAGTGTTCCATGTGTTCCATGTCTTTACTTTATAAGTTATAACCACAAGTGGATTTTCGGATAGAGAACTTTTTGAATAAAGTAGAAATAAACACTTTCAGTACATGCATCCCTCGGGGAGAGGAGCATATTTATAACGTTTAATACCGTGTCAATGACGCTAAAATCGTGTTTTATTTTTATTACACAATGAACACTTCATATCGTTCTACATTAACCAATATCGGAATAGTAATGCTACGAGTATCATGTGATACAAGAAGTATCTGATTTAAGACATGTACACCCTGATTCTAAATTGTAAAGAAATTGTTTTCAAAGCTGGGTTTTCCCGCATTCATGCGTAGTGGCGTTAAAAATTGCAGATTACATTAATGTTCATCAGACGTGAAGCAAAGTTTAGAAACAAAATTACTTAAGACGTAAATGGTATCTACAACTCATTTGTAAAATCCCGAATAAGTGAATACTTAACTAAATCAAAGTACGGAAGTAGTACTGAAAGCCGGGCTCTTTTGATGTATCATTAGGCATATTTTGTAGTAAAAACTGGCAATCTCTCTCTCTCTCTCTCTCTCTCTCTCTCTCTCTCTCTCTCTCTCTCTGAATATTTTAAGACTTTTCCATTTATTTAAACACCATATCTAAAAACCCAAGCATAACTTTCATTCTCTCTCTCCTTTTACTGACGGGTTACACCAACATTCCTGTTTGTAGATCCCTTGGTGATTCCAAACATCACCCAGGCCAATCTGAGCTCTACTTACCAAGACTATGTAGCATCCAGAGCCGTGGATGGTCGGCCGGATCTGTTGAACATGATAGCGGAGGACTCCTGTACGCACACAGACGTGGGCCAGACCTCAGCCTGGCTGCGGGTAGATCTAGGAGCCGAGTACAGCGTCTACCGAGTCATGATCTGGTACAGAAACGATCGTGAGTCTAACTACAGGATTCT
Organism: Magallana gigas; assembly: GCF_902806645.1. Classification (NCBI taxonomy): domain Eukaryota; kingdom Metazoa; phylum Mollusca; class Bivalvia; order Ostreida; family Ostreidae; genus Magallana; species Magallana gigas. Next base: position 52,805,772 of record NC_047560.1, read on the forward strand.
ATGAATATCCTGAGTAATGTATGTTACTTAAGATGAAAAATACAAGAAGAGAAGGGGAAACTCATGTTGCGAGTGAGTGATGGACTCAAACTAGTAGATGACAATTTGTTGGTGGTACATTAATTATGATTGTCATCAGTATAGATATAGAATGTAAGAGCAGGTTAAAGAAAATTAAAAATAATTTTAAAAAAATCCCAACAGTTCCATTGATGACACCTATGTCACACTAGTATTAACATAACCGTCCCGGTATGCACGCCTGTGGAGACTTGCTATTTGTGGAGGGAAGTGCTTCTTTATTCTAAAAAATGTGTTTATCAAACTTAACAAACCGTTGATATTATATCCAGCAAACAGCTTTACAATATTTAGATTTGCATGTTTGTATCCAGGCGGTGTGGTTACGAACACGGTGCGGTTACAGGGTTACTCCGTGCGGGTGTCCAATGATACGTTATCTATCCCGCCCAGCGTCTGCTTCCAACATGACGGAACTTCCCAGATTCCTGTCGTCACCACAAATGACTGTCCACGGATCGCCCGATACGTCTGGTTATACAATGAAGGCCGGTCACCGGAAACTATCCTGGAAATATGCGAAGTCCAAATTTATGGTATAACTTGATTTGATGAACTTTTTTTTTTATTTTAGAATCATTTATACAATTAAAGGTGCACATGAGTGTAAAATGAACTATTTTGCAATACAATTTGCCACAAAATAATAATTATGTCCACATAAATACATAGGTTGTAATGGACCAGTTGACACGAATTGGGGTCTGACTTGGACTCCCTTTTAGATATCGAACACAGATTTTAAAAAAGTGAAAACTTTATGTAGAATTAAAAAAAAATTATATGCCAATCAATCATTCATCTTGATTCATTTATATTATATACTGTATATATTTCCAGGATGTGAGTTGAATCACTATGGAGAAAACTGCACGTCTTGTGGTATTGGTTGTGAAGTTTGTGACATCACATCCGGTTGCACAAAATGCTTGTCGGGTCACGTTTTCCCTGCCTGCGGTGAGTGGATTTGAGACCGAGTAAGGGATGTAATTTTTATTATGTTTTTCATAACAACATATTCTATTATTGTTATCATGCACTGATCCCGAAAAAGTAGCCCAAGGGTGGGGGGGGGGGGGGTCCGAGGGATAATTGTATTTGGTGGGGTGGGGGGGGGGGACGGATCCCCCTCCCGATCTCCCTTCTTGATCCGCGCATTAGTATCTTAGAAGATTGCATCACTATTGTTTCTCGATATTCGCTTCCTTGGACCGTAAGATTGGTGCCAAATCTCGTCCTCGAAGTTATTCAGTCATTGGTGAATTCTGATTTATTATTTTAAAAAAAAGAACAAATTGTTTTGAAAACTTTGTAGGTTATACCGTATTAATAACTATTTCAGTACTTAAAATAACATGAAATACATGTACATGTATACCTCAATATACCTCAATATTTGCCTATATATGTACCGATTTTTATAGTTTGTATAGACGCAAATGCAGCGATGGATTAAGAATATCGCAATACTCGCACAGGGGCTCGGTTGTTGGATAGTGAAGTTCCTAATTATTTGTTCCCAAAGAAAAAAATGATTAAAATTGGTAATTTTAGGTGTATTTCTGTGGGTTGCAATTTTCTTAAATGGAATTTTATGCAAAATCTTCATATAATCATTGAGGAAATCCGAAAGCATACAATAGACTAAAAGGGATCTTTTCGCGGATTTTTTTGCTCTCCCTAGACTTATCATAAGTTATCGGAACAGCTCAGTGATTAGAACCATTTCAACAAGACCTTGGACTCTTCGGTTGGACGTAGCTATCTATTTCTTTCGTCAAAACAAGTTACAAATGACGCAGTATCGAGTGAAATATGCACACATTGTGTAGTTTTAGCTCAAAAGCCAGACAAATCTTGTCGATTTCAAACAGCCATGGCTGAGTGGCCAGCAATGAAATAGACAGGCCTACGTCACATTGCTGTTTGACAAAACTACCCAAAGTCCAAGGTCTTGTTAAAATGGTTCTATATAGATAATTTACGTTACTCAAAAGTAAACTTCCGTTTCTTTTGATAAGTTTGGCAAGTATCTAGTGCATTTCGGAACGATGTGTTTATTATTTGGCAGATGTAGGCAGACAATAGGGATAAGTCATTTGATCATCTTTGATATCTCTTCAGAAATTGTTTGAGAAATTGTTTTAAACATGGCTTGAACCGAGGACCCCCTATAAATCTAAGATGGCGAGTTTCGTACCTTTACTTTCTTTAATGTACAATGAATACTCTTTTTAACATGATTGAAATGAGAGTTTTCAGTGAATTTATTTATTGCAATACCTTTGAATAATCGTATCATAATTTTACTTTTAAAAAGTTGCTGAGAGAGAGAGAGAGAGAGAGAGAGAGAGAGAGAGAGAGAGAGAGAGAGAGAGAGAGAGAATGTGCGTGTGTGTTATTCATGTATGTATTTTGTCTGATCAAGAGCTCTACACTGCACGATTTTATATATAAATGTTATTCATCAGAATGCCCACCTGGTTGGTATGGCGTAGGTTGTACGGAGGCCTGCAGCCTGAACTGTTTCCTCAGCGTGTGTCACACAGAGACCGGGGAGTGCAGCAGTGGCTGTAACGCCGGCTATCTCGGCGACTTCTGTAATGAAAGTAAGAGAACGTTCAAATAAGGAGGTTGTAGACATTTTTTTGTGTTTTTCTACTGTAGTACAAATAGAGGATTGGTGAATTTTTCAAACAATCTTAAAGGATGTGAGTTTACCGAGGACTTTGTGAAGTAAATCCTGTTATGGAACGGCTATGAAACTGAAAAAATAAAAATACCATATACCAACACACACACACATGTATTTACATTTTCCCACAAAATTTTATTCTAAACAATGTACATTCACCAAGATAATTTTACTGAAACCCGCTATAAAAAAAGTTCAAAACTATAATTGAATTGATAAGAACTGGTATACACATAGCAACTGTCTTGAAATCCAAAATAAAATCAACAAACATTCGCATCATCTTATTTGCTCATACTCTCTATAAGTTAAAAGATGTGCTCTGTAATTCAGCAAGTCTAAAATTATATAACATCAGGAGTCTGTCATAGAAGTGTGTCCAAATACTAGTAAGCCTGTAGTAGCAAGTTAAGATAAAAAAAAATTGATAAGACACCAATTTCCTGAAATAAATCAGAATTAGTTCCGATCGTAACATATTGTCATTTGTGTGAACTAATTATTGTCTTAAACAGACTATACAAAATTAAACCAAAAAGTAACTATATATAGAACAGTTGGAAGAAAAAGACATCCATTGCTTTTAATCATTACATCTAGCATTTCGTTTAATGGATATGTAACATAATACAACGGGGTTTGGTAATATATGGCAGTCTATAAAACATGAGAAGCACACGAAAAGGTGCTCCCAAACATTCGTCTTGTTTTACATGTAGCTTGCTCATTGGGACGTTTTGGACCTGGGTGTCAATTTCCATGCAGTGGGAATTGTATAAACAACGACCCTTGCAATCATACAAACGGAAGTTGTGACCGCGGCTGCGCAGTTGGTTGGAGCGGACCTCTTTGTAATCAAAGTGAGGCTTACAAACTCACGTAATCCTATTGATAACCCATTTATTGATAGCTTTGTATCCATAGGCTGCTTTCTACCTTTTTCTTAAGGACGTTGGATCCTGCGATCAAAAGTCTTTAAGTTTTTTTAAAATATCTTTTAAAAATCTACACACATAGCTTAACCCAAATTCAAAAAAAAAATTGGGGTCTATATGCTTCATTTGGCGCTAGGGTGTACTTAATATGACCTTTCTGCACTGAAAGTGCAGATTGCACATATATCGCTTTTCCCTCTATATTTTATTATCGGAATGAACCATGGCATCAAATACAAATATATACTATTTAAAATCAATCAAATTAAAATTATCATAAAGAAAAATGTTACAATTTCTTCACCTAATTGATATTTTGACATTTTTTCACTGATAAAACGCCTTTTTTTTATTCTTTACCAATTCAACATGTAATGAAATTTATTTAAAAGTCTCAAACCTCTTCTCAAATTATGATACATTGTAACTTGTCAGAAAAATCTTTAAAAATTTCAGAAAATGTAAAATTTGAGATATGGCATGAAATAAGCTCATTTTAGGCAAAAATTGGGATTCATTTTTCCTTGACTTTTTAAAGTTAAATTTGACAATATGTGTCGATAGAAATGTTGAAAAATTGTAAAATTATGTTTTTCGTAACAAAATAAAAATGTCCTTAATGCACAAACTATTTGCAGCTGGAAATTTTGTTTGCACTGAAAATAAGGAAGCTAAAGTGACGCGGTACCCTAAAACAACTTGGTTATGAAAAATGTTCATTTTCTTCTTAAAAACCTTCCGCCACAAAATTTAGTCCCATTCTAAACTCTGTAAATATGTAATTTTTCATTTAATATTTTATTTAAGATATAATTTAATTGGCATTATAAAATTTTGAATTTATGAGTAGAATCAATATATGATGCATAATTTTTAGAATAGAGGTGACCCTAAATGGCTACCCTTTCCGAATCCAATTTTATTATGTTTTGAGGGGGATTGCAGCCATCTTGTATGTGTAATTTGTATACAGTACAACGTGTAGAACGTCATATCTATTGCTTCTTTAATCTTTTGACAACAGGCACAGCTCAGTCAGTTTTGGGCAGAAACAAGCCAATTCAAGAGATGGTCACACTTTTTTATTATCAAATGTACAAGATGGCCGCACGTCCCCCTTAATGATAACTGCTATTGTGCAACTGCATAGACAGTGACTCACTTCTAATCTGGTTTCAATATTTACATATTATATTATATGGCTGGTTTCAATAATTACATATAATATTATATGGCTGTGTATGTATACACTTACATGTAGTTACATGTTTTCATTTATAGCTACAAATCATCACACTAGTAGCAAAAATAAATATCCTTTGTATCAGTGACCCGTTGCACATGTTCTACTAGTATCTGCAAATTATGGTGGCATATTTCTGCCCCCTACATGTAAGATAAATTATCATGTCAATATGCAAGATAATTATGTCTATAAGCATGGTACAGATCTTTTAAGAGAATCTTGTTTTCATATGGGTAAAATCATGCGACTTATTTATGTCAATATGCGAGTTAATTATGTAAATATGCGAGATATTTATGTCAACATGCCAGATAATTATGTTTACATGCAAGTTTTTTTTATAACCACAAGTGAAGTAACTTGCATGTTGACATTTATAAATACATTGCATGTAGGGGTAGAAATATATCACCATAGCTTTATGTATCTTGCATTTAAATAAATAAGGCATTATTCTTTGACTTTAATGGAGATGTAAATACTGGTTGGTAAATAGCTGCAATAATATAACCATCTCCCGATTTTTTTTTATATTTTTTTTTGGGGGGGGGGGGGGGGGGGGATCCATCCAACTCCATATGATCTCCGTAATGGTGCAAGTGCGGGAGTGATTCATTCCCGCAACTATTTCAGCTCAAATCGTATAAAAATGACAAGAACATTAGTCTTGTATATTTCTTACCTGAACTCAAACATTGTAGTTGTGTATGGGATATATTAATCCAAAATATATCAAGTATAGTATGGCATAAATTAATCCAAAAAATATCAAGTATAGTATGGCATAAATTAATCCAAAAAATATCAAGTATAGTACATGTATCGGTTATCTTTCGTGAATTTGTCCGCCATGTTTACTGACCTTGATCGGTTTTATTTTGGGACAGCCAATGAGAATTCAGGAGCGGATCTTGAACTGAATATAGGAATTCCCCTATTTTAAACATAATTAACGCGGCAAATATGAATTTTCCATTATATACCATTTCCTTTAATGATGTTTTAGTGATAGAACAAAGTAAGATCGCTTATTTACACTGACATTCACGTTATCAAGCTCATCAAAGCTCCACTCGTAAATACAATAAAATCACGCGAGAACTGTCATGGATGCAGAAAAAGAAGGTAAACATGCTGATGTGTTTTACCTGGTTTTGATTAATATATGGTTAGTTTGTTCAACCTGAATTAAAAATCATTTTATCTATATGAAGTCAAATATAAAAACGATCTTTCCACACCGAAATCAGCCGCATGAAAAAATTAATTCTGCACCATTACGGAGGTCCTATGGAATTGTAGCCCTCTCCAGTAAACACCAGATATAAAAAATCGGAGAGGGCTACATTATTGCAGCTAGTTGGTACACAATCAGATCTACCATAAAGAATGATGCCTTATTCCCACTATTTACAAATGTACATTACTTGACTAATACAGTATTAAAAAGGTTTCAGATATACCTCAGATATTACATGTATCTTCAAATCACGAGATGCTGATTAACGCGCTCATTTCAGGCTACTTGGCAATTATCGTTTAATTGAACCATATACAAAAAAAAATCATACGATACAAAAACAAAATATAAAATACAAATAGGAATTTTACAATAGAAATAAAGAAAAAATAAATGTATCAAATAGAAAATTATTCGAATAAACATATACATGTATATAAGATCAAATTATGTAACGTTTGATATGCCAAATCTGTACTAGACTGTTCATATGTCTTTGTTTTAGTTACTTTCAAAATAGAAAAATAACTGCTTTTTCTTTCTTCTTCAAATCGTTCGATTTCAAGTTTAGGTGAAGAAAATTCGGGCAATATCGTCGCGCTGAAATGAATTCTTTTAATCTCTTTTCAATTTTCATCGAAGTCTACAGTATGACTATTTTTTTCTGTTTGTTTATTCATTTTTTGTTTTTCTTTTTTAAATGGGTGTATAGCTGTTCTGCTCCCCCCAATTGAAGTTTCTGGAGGCAGCATTGCCGGTTCGGTAGTCGGAGTTTTGTTCGCTGCCATTGTTGTAGCTGTCGTCATAGTTTTAATCATGAGGTCAGATTTCTCGTTTCAGAATAAACACCATGTATCGGCCAATGAACGAAAACATTCTAAAACATTCTAAATCACTGTTCCTCATGTTTGACCGAGTGTCCATTAGAATTTATGAGTCACATGACTAACAAATGTTTGACATTTTTATCGTTCTTAACATGATCAATCCAAACTACATATACTGGACCAAATTACATTTTGTTTTAACTATTTGAGCAACTAATTATAACATTATATCTTGGCCTTGTTTCTCAATATCAGGTTTCGACGAAAGTTGACGCCGGAGTACAGGGATTTTGTGTATCAGAGAAGTTTAAAGATAAAACGGGAGGGTAAGATAAAGAACACGGGGACATCTTGTTCTAGTTCACATCTACCTTCACAGTCAATATATGCTGTCTCCCAACGAAAGATTTAATTAATCTTACGACTTTTAATCTGTACCTCATGACAGATTTTTTAAAGAATTATACCAAAGAAAAATTCAATTTCAATTTACGATACTTTAACCTTTTGATTAGTAAATTTTGGCGATTAAGAACAAATCAGTAATACTAGTACTCATAATCCAGAGTCGACGGATGTGACTCTCGGAAATGGATTTAAAATGATTAAAATAACTTCCGAAACCTTATAATATGAATAACTTTTGTATAATAAATTAATTATGTTTGCAGGTACAAATAGTTCTGCAGATCTTGTAAATGACTTGAGTGAAGAAAAAAGTTCACGGCAAAGTCATCTAGTAAAGAGAGACACATCACTTTACTCTAATACGCCACGACAGTCGTATTTTCTTACCTCCAAAGAAATAAGAGTGAAAGATATTTCTAATGTTTTAAAAGTGAAATCAAGAGACAGCTACAGAATATTTCTAGACGAATTTAAGGTAAAATATGGATTTTTCACTGACACAATAGATGGCCATAAAAGTTTATTTATTTTTGTACCATGTATAAGTTTATGTAATTGTGTGATGTTCTACTGATCATCGTTTTGATTTGTTTTATTTCCCTTTTCATTAATGAAATATGAAATAGATATCAGTCAAACTCTAATTTCGTCTATTCACATGACTGTCGGTGGTAGGAAAAATTCAAATAATTGTATTGAAACAAATTCTTATAATGTATGTTAAAATCTACTTCGTTTAGAATTTTTTTGTACAAAATCAAAGTTAATGTTATAGGAATAAATAGTGACTTACGAACAGTGTTATTTTACAGAATATTCCTTACGGAGAAGAGAGTCATATAGCCTGTACTGTAGCCAAGGAAACACACAACAAGCCAAGGAACAGGTTCAAAACCACATTTCCCTGTACGTGATAATTTTACTAAAAGACAATGCTAGCTGATACTTGATTTGTCAAAAAAAGGAGTCAAAACCATTAAAAATGAGTTCCAAAATCAATTCATTTTCATCCCGAATACGTTAACATATATATACACAACCCCTCCCTAGATATTCTAATATCTGGGGTTTTTTTTGTATTCTGTAGATGATCACTCCCGAGTAGTTCTGAGATCTGGTGAAAATGACTATATCAACGCTAACTACATAGAGGTAATAATCAACAACATACAATGTTTACATAGTTGGTACACTCTTGTTACAGATTCATGTACTTTGTACAATCATGATACATACAGGTACATGTACTCGGTACTTTCGTGTTACATACAGGTACATGTACTTGGTACTCTCTTGTTACAGACAGGTACATTAACTCTGTACGCTCTTGTTACTTACAGGTACATGTACTTGGTACTCTCTTGTTACAGACAGGTACGTGAACTCTGTATGCTCTTGTTACAGACAGGTACACGTACTTGGTACTCTCTTGTTGCTTACAGGTACATGAACTCTGTACGCTCTTGTTACATACAGGTACATGAACTCTGTACTCTCTTGTTACATACAGGTACATGTACTCTGTACTCTCTTGTTACATACAGGTACATGAACTCTGTACGCTCTTGTTACATACAGGAACATGAACTCTGTACTCTCTTGTTACATACAGGTACATGTACTCTGTACGCTCTTGTTACATACAGGTACATGTACTCTGTACTCTCTTGTTACATACAGGTACATGAACTCTGTACGCTCTTGTTACATACAGGTACATGAACTCTGTACTCTCTTGTTACATACAGGTACATGAACTCTGTATGCTCTTGTTACATACAGGTACATGTACTCTGTACGCTCTGGTTACATACAGGTACATGAACTCTGTACTCTCTTGTTACATACAGGTACATGAACTCTGTACACTCTTGTTACATACTGGTACATGTACTTTATACACTCTTGTAACATACAGGTACATGTACTTGGTACTTTCTTGTTACATACAGGTACATGAACTTGGTACTTTCTTGTTACATACAGGTACATGAACTTTATACACTCTTGTAACATACAGGTACATGAACTTTATACACTCTTGTTACATACAGGTACATGTACTTTATACACTCTTGTAACATACAGGTACATGTACTTGGTACTTTCTTGTTACATACAGGTACATGTACTTTATACACTCTTGTAACATACAGGTACATGTACTTGGTACTTTCTTGTTACATACAGGTACATGTACTCTATACACTCTTGTTACATAAAGGTACATGTACTGGGTACACTCTTGTTACATACAGGTACATAAACTCTATACGCTCTTGATACATACAGGTACATGTACTTTATACACTCTTGTAACATACAGGTACATGTACTTGGTACTCTCTTGTTACATACAGGTACATGTACTTGGTACTTTCTTGTTACATACAGGTACATGAACTTTATACACTCTTGTAATATACAGGTATATGTACTTGGTACTTTCTTGTTACAAACAGGTTTATGAACTTTGTACTCTCTTGTTAGATACAGGTACATGTACTCTGTACGCTCTTGTTACATACAGGTACATGTACTCTGTACTCTCTTGTTAGATACAGGTACATGAACTCGTACGCTCTTGTTACATACAGGTGCATATACTTGGTACTTTCTTGTTACAAACAAGTATATGAACTTTGTACTCTCTTGTTAGATACAGGTACATGAACTCTGTACGCTCTTGTTACATACAGGTACATGAACTTTATACACTCTTGTTACATACAGGTATATGTACTTGGTACTCTCTTGTTGCAGACAGGTACATGACCTTTATACACTCTTGTTGCATACAGGTACATGTACTTGGTACGCTCTTGTTACAGACAGGTACATGAACTCTGTACGCTCTTGTAACATACAGGTACATGTATTTTATACACTTTTGTATCATACATGTACATGTACTTGGTACTTTCTTGTTACATACAGGTACATGAACTTTATACACTCTTGTTACATACAGGTATATGTACTTGGTACTCTCTTGTTACAGACAGGTACGTGTACTCTGTACTCTCTTGTTACATACAGGTACATGAACTTTATACACTCTTGTTACATACAGGTATATGTACTTGGTACTCTCTTGTTACATACAGGTACGTGTACTCTGTACTCTCTTGTTACATACAGGTACATGAACTCTGTACGCTCTTGTAACATACAGGTACATGTATTTTATACACTTTTGTATCATACAGGTACATGTACTTGGTACTTTCTTGTTACATACAGGTACATGAACTTTATACACTCTTGTTACATACAGGTATATGTACTTGGTACTCTCTTGTTACATACAGGTACGTGTACTCTGTACTCTCTTGTTACAGACAGGTACATGAACTTTATACACTCTTGTTACATACAGGTACATGTACTTGGTACTCTCTTGTTACATACAGGTACATGTACTGGGTACACTCTTGTTGCTTACAGGTACATGAACTCTGTACGCTCTTGTTACATACAGGTACATGAACTCTGTACTCTCTTGTTACATACAGGTACATGTACTCTGTACTCTCTTGTTACATACAGGTACATGAACTCTGTACGCTCTTGTTACATACAGGAACATGAACTCTGTACTCTCTTGTTACATACAGGTACATGTACTCTGTACGCTCTTGTTACATACAGGTACATGTACTCTGTACTCTCTTGTTACATACAGGTACATGAACTCTGTACGCTCTTGTTACATACAGGTACATGAACTCTGTACTCTCTTGTTACATACAGGTACATGAACTCTGTATGCTCTTGTTACATACAGGTACATGTACTCTGTACGCTCTGGTTACATACAGGTACATGAACTCTGTACTCTCTTGTTACATACAGGTACATGAACTCTGTACACTCTTGTTACATACTGGTACATGTACTTTATACACTCTTGTAACATACAGGTACATGTACTTGGTACTTTCTTGTTACATACAGGTACATGAACTTGGTACTTTCTTGTTACATACAGGTACATGAACTTTATACACTCTTGTAACATACAGGTACATGAACTTTATACACTCTTGTTACATACAGGTACATGTACTTTATACACTCTTGTAACATACAGGTACATGTACTTGGTACTTTCTTGTTACATACAGGTACATGTACTTTATACACTCTTGTAACATACAGGTACATGTACTTGGTACTTTCTTGTTACATACAGGTACATGTACTCTATACACTCTTGTTACATAAAGGTACATGTACTGGGTACACTCTTGTTACATACAGGTACATAAACTCTATACGCTCTTGATACATACAGGTACATGTACTTTATACACTCTTGTAACATACAGGTACATGTACTTGGTACTCTCTTGTTACATACAGGTACATGTACTTGGTACTTTCTTGTTACATACAGGTACATGAACTTTATACACTCTTGTAATATACAGGTATATGTACTTGGTACTTTCTTGTTACAAACAGGTTTATGAACTTTGTACTCTCTTGTTAGATACAGGTACATGAACTCGTACGCTCTTGTTACATACAGGTGCATATACTTGGTACTTTCTTGTTACAAACAAGTATATGAACTTTGTACTCTCTTGTTAGATACAGGTACATGAACTCTGTACGCTCTTGTTACATACAGGTACATGAACTTTATACACTCTTGTTACATACAGGTATATGTACTTGGTACTCTCTTGTTGCAGACAGGTACATGACCTTTATACACTCTTGTTGCATACAGGTACATGTACTTGGTACGCTCTTGTTACAGACAGGTACATGAACTCTGTACGCTCTTGTAACATACAGGTACATGTATTTTATACACTTTTGTATCATACAGGTACATGTACTTGGTACTTTCTTGTTACATACAGGTACATGAACTTTATACACTCTTGTTACATACAGGTATATGTACTTGGTACTCTCTTGTTACAGACAGGTACGTGTACTCTGTACTCTCTTGTTACATACAGGTACATGAACTTTATACACTCTTGTTACATACAGGTATATGTACTTGGTACTCTCTTGTTACATACAGGTACGTGTACTCTGTACTCTCTTGTTACATACAGGTACATGAACTCTGTACGCTCTTGTAACATACAGGTACATGTATTTTATACACTTTTGTATCATACAGGTACATGTACTTGGTACTTTCTTGTTACATACAGGTACATGAACTTTATACACTCTTGTTACATACAGGTATATGTACTTGGTACTCTCTTGTTACATACAGGTACGTGTACTCTGTACTCTCTTGTTACAGACAGGTACATGAACTTTATACACTCTTGTTACATACAGGTACATGTACTTGGTACTCTCTTGTTACATACAGGTACATGTACTGGGTACACTCTTGTTGCTTACAGGTACATGTACTTTATACACTCTTGTTACATACAGGTACATGTACTTTATACACTCTTGTTACATACAGGTACATATACTGTGTACTCTCTTGTTACATACAGGTACATATACTCTGTACGCTCTTGTTACATACAGGTACATGTACTTGGTACTCTCTTGTTGCTTACAGGTACATGTACTTTATACACTCTTGTTACATACAGGTACATGTACTTTATACACTCTTGTTACATACAGGTACATATACTGTGTACTCTCTTGTTACATACAGGTACATATACTCTGTACGCTCTTGTTACATACAGGTACATGTACTTGGTACTCTCTTGTTGCTTACAGGTACATGTACTTTATACACTCTTGTTACATACAGGTACATGTACTTGGTACTCTCTTGTTACATACAGGTATATGTACTTGGTACTCTCTTGATACAGACAAGTACATGAACTTTATACACTCTTGTTACATACAGGTATATGTACTTGGTACTTTCTTGTTACATACAGGTACATGTATTTTATACACTCTTGTATCATATAGGTACATGTACTTGGTACTCTCTTGTTACATACAGGTACATGTACTTTATACACTCTCGTTACAGACAGGTACATGTACTTTGTACTCTCTTGTTACATACAGGTTAATGCACTATATTCACTGTTGCATACGGGCAAACTTTGTAATTGTTTAGTTTCATACAGGTTAATGTACTTAATACACTCTTCTTAAATACATGTAGTTAGTACACTCTTGTTACATACATGTACTTGTACATTATTACTATATATAGATACATGAACTTGGTTCTTTATTTTTACATACAGATCAGAGATGGGGTCAGTAATTGTAATCACTGTAATCGTTTACAGGTTGCTGAGTTATCATGAGTAATCAGTAATCATCCATTTTTTTATTACAAGTAATCGTAATTGAATGAATTATTCTGAAAAAGGTCTGTAATCATGATTAATTATTAATTACTTTTATGATTACAATGGTGAAATCAAAATAGTTAAAATAAGAATTATTCAGAATTTTTGGTAAATAAGGTACAACCTTAAATATGGTTTGAATAAGGAGGTGTATTTTAAAGATAATTTAGTGTGTTTAAAGTCAGCTTGGGTACCGTACGTTATAGCAAAGCAGGTCTAGTCAACCACGGTGTTAATTGTAGTAATAACATCAATTTCCAGTCTATGTGCAAATATGGAAAACATGTCAACACAGTTAATAATGCCCCAGTCACACATTCACGGATCAACTCCACGGTTCTACTACGGAATATTTTCCACGGTTGACACCGGAAAATCAAATAATCATTAATGCCCCAGTCACACATTCACAGATCAACTCCTAGGTTCTACTACGGAATATTTTCCACGGTTGACACCGGAAAATCTAATGATACGGAGTTAGTACGGATGCACTACGGAATGGATACAAATTGATACATACGAATTACTACGGATTTATACAGAGTTAAAACGGACTTCTACGTTCTAAAACGGTTTAGTAAGTTTTTCTAAGGAAGTACTACGGTGGTTTCATCCGTAGTGGAATTTTGAACATGTTCAAAAATTGTCGCAGCTATACAAGTATTGCTACGTTTGGATACGATAACAGACGGAAAAGCCACGAGCCAATACATATCGCCACGAATGATTCCGGATCGCATCCGTAGCTAATCCGGCATTTAATCCGTGAATGTGTGACTGGGGCATTACATACGTAAAGGGGTTTCCGTTTGATCTGTATAATTGGAAGTAGTGTTTTATTTGATTGATCAATTAATGTCTGTTCATTTTCATTTTCAAAAAAACACAGAGATATTTACTTTACCCAAAAAGATGGTTAGGAAAACATTAATATATCAAAATTCAATGGACCCATACATATAAAAACATAATTTAAACGTGAATGACAATTCAGTTTAATACAAAAAGCTTCTTAAAAATGATAACTTGATATCAGAATTATAGTCCACGCTGTCAACATTGCATTGTTTCTTTCATAAACATTAAAAATTCTAACTAAGAAACAATACGAAAAACAAATCAAATACTGTTAATATAATCTAATGTTATCATAATAAAAAAAAAAGGAAAAGTAATCTACTGTAATCGATTACTACTAAAATTGGATGTAATCAGCTTGTAATAGATTACTTTAAAAATCCAAAGTAATTGTAATTTAATCGATTACTTTTAAAAATAAACAACCCCGTCTCTGATACAGATACATGTTCTTAGTGCAAAAGTACTAGGACAGGTTCATTTCTTTGATGTGTTCGACTACATCTAGCAGTTAAGGAAGATCTTTTATGACGCATTGAAATACATGGTAGATTCAAACTAAACATTTTTAACATTCTACATTTATTGGCATTAGTTTTTTCCCCATTTCACATGTTCTGTAACAATTAACTTTAAACAACGATTTAATTTTATCCATAGGACTATGACGGGAATAAAAGATATATAGCATCCCAAGGTCAGTCTCTCCGTCATTACTTCCGATTCTACGTCACTTCTTTCTTTCTCGTCGATTCTGAAATCTATCGTAAATAAATCAATGTTTTGTGCAGGCCCAAAGAGCAACACGCTCGTAGATCATTGGTTGATGATTTGGCAGGAGGAGGTGTCACTAATTGTCATGCTGACCAATCGGATTGAAGGAGGCAAGGTATTGCTCACTCTAAAATTGTTTGTTTTTTAATCTTAAAAATCAACAAAGTGGGAATAGAAGACGTCACTATGAATGATGTATCTGTAAATAGTAGGACTAAATGAATAGAATTGCAAAGGGTTCTATTAGATTCATGTTTTGTTTTGTTTTTTATTAATTTAAACCAAACTGATGAAACATCACTTGTTTACTATGCTGTTATATGTTCTCTAAACTTTTACACTCATTATCACCTTGTCCGTCTCAAAGGGAGATTAATAGACAAACATGCGCAAATTTAAGGGTTTAAATGAGAAAAACTGCTTCTCTTTACTTTCTCTTTCTCTGTTGTACTTAGTAACATGTTGAATATTATAATCCACCACGTGATTTCTCACCTCAGGGTAACTTTGTGAATACAAAATTCTATCACGTGACGTGTAAGGTATGACGATATGTGCTAACTAGGACGAAGTTGTCAAGCTTCTGTACTTCTTGTCTTATTGTTGAAACCATAGTAAATACCTAGTTAACTTGTACCAAATAGAAAAGAAAGAAATATGGTGAAAAAGTGATCACATATTTTTTTGTACATGGCATTGTTATTCATGCTACTCTAATTTTAGTACTATTCTGATAATATCAGCTCCGCCTCTCATGCATATTGATTTCAATCTTATGTTCGATCAAGGGCATATAAGCAAAAAATCTCTCTATTCGAAAGTTTTAAGGAGAAAAACATAGAATGAGTTTATTGTATCAAAGTCCAAAATCTTAATTGATGTTGGAAATTGACAAGACTCTTTAATGAAATATACAAAAGTGATATAAGGTTAAGAAATAAACGCAACAGAAGTGACCGAAAAGGGCCCAAAACCCGGCGCAAAGTGCAGTCATCCTTTTTACATTAGAGTAATGAATAGGTGAACAATGCATTTGAATGTCAAAAGAGGGGTATTTACTTGTGAGACGGCCTTTATCATTGCACTACGTTGCTTGTTGACGTGCATATGAGATTAAAAGTAAATCAAGTCATCATTTACAGTCAAATTATTCTATCTCAAGACAAAATGTGAGCAGTATTGGCCAGATTTAGGAACGGAAGTGACGTATGGAGACATCATAGTACGTCTGCAAAACGAAAAGCATTACGCTTGTTACGTCATAAGGCAGATGGAGGTGCACCACAAGTCAGTACGTACAGAATCACGTGTATTTGTATCGTGTATTTATACGACTAGGACACTAAAAGTTCAGTAATATCGGCAATTTTGATGATGTTTTACATAGAAGGCCAATGACCCCCTCGCGCTAACATCCGTGTCAACGAGAGATATTAATATAAATTGTAGAACTTGCTTATCAATCGTTGTAAAATAAATAAAGTTCATTTTTTTAGAAGGCGGCGAGTAGAGTGGTCACTCAAATGCATTACACTCACTGGCCGGACCACGGCGTTCCCGACCCCCTAGATCTGGTGACCTTTTATAGACACGTGGCGCGGGTCATAGACAAACAGAAGGATCATGGTCTTTTGTTGGTTCACTGCAGGTAAATCCCGAGTCAATGAAAATGACATTTCAGAAGATATGTACACGTACAAGTAAATGATATAATTGTTGTGTACGTTCAGAAATCAGTATATGATGTGTTGCTTGCTCTCTCTCTCTCTCTCTCTCTCTCTCTCTCTCTCTCTCTCTCATATCCGACTCTGTCTGTTGTAGTGCGGGTATCGGGAGGACGGGGACGTTTATAGCGCTGGACTCCATGTATCACTGCGGTCGGACACATGGCAGCTTTAACCCCGTTGATTTCGTCAAAACAATGAGGAAAGATCGAATGAGTATGATTCAGAATGTGGTGAGTATGATTCAGAATGTGGTGAGTATGATTCAGAATGTGGTGAGTATCGATGCCATAATGATCATTCTGCCCTGGGTGGATAACAAAAGAAAAATGATCAGAGGTGAACATTTTAACAATTAAGGTGGTAAGGGACATTTGTGAATAAAAGTACATTATAATCAAAATCTTTTCACTGGTTAAGAATTTTCAAAGTTTACAATATTTGCCCCCAAAAAACATGTTTGAAAGTTTTTGAAAAGGTAAAACATATAAAAGCCCCAACGGGATTCAAAGTCATGACTTACAGGTTCGTAGTTAACGCTCTAATCCACTGCGCAACGCTGTTAGAATTATACTACATTTTATTGTTTATTTCGATGGGAAGTATTATGTCACAATATGGAGGTTTATCGCCTTAACGCTGTAGAAACTACCTATGTGTATACTCATATGGAACAGCGTTTCATGTTCTAGGACCAGTACGTGTTTCTCCATTTCGCGCTGAAAGCATGTTTTATGTGGGAAGACAGAACTAAAAGTACATGTACTTTCACTGAGGAACAAATTAACCACAAGGCTGCTGTTCTAAAGATGGCGCAGGAATTCAATGTAAACTCTTTTATTCTAAAGCAACCACAACTGTTGTTCTGTACTCGTTCTTTGATTTAGTATAGTGAAAAAATGATATTAATAGCCATCTCTATGAAAAAGAAACAATTTATATGCAATAATTGTTTGCGTAGGAGCTGATTTCCATAAAGCAGTCCTACAGTGAAGCTGATAAATCCGCCGGGGTTTCCCACAAAGAGTTAAACTACACTCCTAGCGTTCTACCAGGTAGTTTTTTAACTAGTTTTACTGTTAAAACAAATTCTTAATTTTTTAATTTCCTACACTCTATAGACCTGTTTATTTGTATGTTTTTGAAGTGGACAAATACAAAGTGGGTCTGACGTCATACGTGGACGGACGGTCCGAGTATTACAATGCGGTCTTCCTGCGTGTACGTATACAACCAATCATTTGCCGGTAAACAGACATCATGTATTCTACATGTACATGAATGATGTTGAAATATTTCTTTGCATGTTCAAATTTAAGTGTTTAGTTTTCACATTATTTCTTTATTAGTTTATTGTGTTTTGTAATATGTGTATTTTGCTGTATGTTAACTGATTATATGTCTGTTATATTCTTTGCTTGCCAGCTGTATTCGTTGATATTGATAATGTTGTATAAAATCTACTCAATATTATATCATCAAACTTCAATTTCTTCACAAAATCTTATTTCGAATAAATCAGCCTGAGATTTGATATGCATTGTATGCATTTTATTCACTGGTCAATTGTTTTAGCATTTGTAACTTTCTCTGTTGTAGTATTGTATCGTCTTTTTAATTTTTTATTTTTTGTAACTTTTTTCTGTTGTAATATTGTATCGTCTTTTTCAATGTTTCAGTATTTGTAACTTTTTCTGTCGTAGTATTGTATCGTCCTTTCATTGTTTTAGTGTTTGTAACTCTATTCTTCGTCTTTTGTACACTGCACCTTTTGTTTGTTGTAGTCTTTTTGTGAGAACCAAGCATTGATCGCAGCTCAGTATCCCCTGGAGGGACAGGCGCTGGATTTCCTGAGGCTCCTGACAGACCACGAATCTAACGTTTTAGTTTCTATCAACCCTCTGAAGGACATCCGATCGGTACACTGCTTTCAAAATTTCACTTCACACAATTAAATGGTGCAGAGAATAATTTAAAAAATTCATAACAACCGATTCATGTTTTTAAATCTATATTTTCTTTAAGGGTATATTTCACGTCAATATTTTTTCCATTAATTATTTGGTTTTATTGTTATCTTTTCATATTTATTTTTTTTAATAATAGTTTAATCTAGTTGTGTTTACGGACATCGTGGTTCCTCGGTGCCAATCAATTGTGTATCCGCGCCAAAAAAAAAAAAATCCCGAGAACGACTTGGGATCTTACATGTTATTGGCTAAATGGCTTAAAACTATAACCCCTCTCCTCTACCCGTATTCTGTTTGATATTAGGGCACTTGATTCGTGGTTTAGTTGGGACTCACCCCAAACACATTCACCTTGCACCGGTGGATTTTCTTTATGATTGTATAATCATAAAGAGCCTGTTTTTTTTTCAGACCAAAGAGTGGTTCCCGGCGGCGGCTCCACTGACTGTGTCCACCTACACGGTATCACTGATAAAGTCCGAGTTCATCACCCCCTCCATCCGGAGATCAGACATCCAGATCAGATACGACGAGGTAATGGCAAGACAGGGGGAAATACGTGTAGAATTAATGAACACATTAAATAGGACCTGGCCTGGTTTCAATGATCAGTTTTACTATGTTAGATGTTGGGTTTTTTTCAGTCAGAGGCACATCTGGTTCAGGTTTATGAATTAACCACATGGAAATTTAATGATACCATTCCACGTGACCTACAGATGAGTATGGATGTAATCAGTCACGTGAACACGGGCAGAGTCGAGAAAGAAATCGTCTCTCCGATTACCATTGTGTCCAAGTATAAAGTTGTTTTTTTTCTTGTTTTTATTTTAAACACCAGTCAGTCTATAATTTATTATGAATTATTGAAACTGTTAGTGGCATATCTTGCCTCTATATGCAAGTAATTTTTTTATTAATTGGACATGCAAGATAATTAGGACTCAATGCAACATAACTACATTGACATGAATTTCTATATCGCAAAAATGTAACGACAGACATACAATTAATTCATCTTCATGTAACTGCGATGATTCTGACAAAATTATAATACTTCAAGTATATATTTAAATGACTTAAAGGTTAATATAGATATAAGTAAAATTTTGACATTATTTAACCATTTTAACAAACGTGTATAGAAGTTGTATCAAGCAAACTGGATGTCATAAATGGGCAATGATCGATCACTGTACTCTCTATAATGTCATATATGTTGCATGATATGTTATCTGGTATGTCGATTAGCAAACAGAGGATATGCTAGACTGATTAATAATTCTTTACACGTGGGATTAAAAACGAACTAATTAAGACTACAATGTGTGTGCCCGATCCATTGCACTGTTTGGTTGTTGTAGGGACGGTGCCGTGGGTTGCGGTGTGTTCTGTGCCGTGTATAACGCCGTACAACAGATACAACAGGACGCCGAGGTGGACATGTTTACCATCGTACGACAGCTACAGGTCCGCCGACCGGAAATGATCTCAACCGTGGTGAGTGCGCGTGTATGACAACTTGTACTGTCAACATACAAGATGATCAACCACTGAATGTACTGCTGATTGTACTCTACTACAGTACTGTACTGCTTTAATCATGGTGATAATTATTGGTATAAAACATAAATGACCATTTATACTAAATTACTAACTGCATTTCCCTATGAATAGCATTGAACTTTATTTATGAAAAATGAAGTCTAGTAAGAAAATTAGTTTTCATTATGACCCCTGGGCGCCAGAAATTAAGGGTCTACATTTCATAGAGGTACGGTTTGATTGTTGAAACATCAGAGAAAAACTGATTTTTTATATTTTTCACTTTATGCTTACTCAAAAGATACCATCAGAATATACAACCCGCCTTGTCTTTTCGCTTTGATGTACTTGTATTTAGTTTCAGAATAGAGGACAATTTACTTACCGAATTCCTGATGTTAATCTACGGCAAAACTTTTTTTTTCATTTAGTTATAATCTTTATATAAGTTGTATGTATTGTCTTTCCACAAATTTATTTAAAAATTAAATTTGTTGTTATGACTACTTAGTCATAACAACAATTAAATTTGTTGTTATGACTACTTAGTCATAACAACAAATTTAATTTTTAAATAAATTTGTGGAACTACTTAGTCATAACAAAAAATTTAATTTTCAAATAAATTTGTGGAAAGACAGTATGTTGATGTACATTTCTTGGGTAAGTACTAAAACTTCAAAGTACGGTGTACTGTTACTAGAAATAACGAACATTCAAGGTTCGGTGGCTAGAAACGGAAAACTGAAATCGTAATTTGAATCGTAAATAGATGTCATTTCACCATTTAATATTTCTAATTTACTCTGTAATTCCTTTGTAGGAGGAGTACCATGCATGTCACAAAATTATTGTAATGACTTTAGAGAGATGTAGCGAAGAGTTCGGCAGTAAACCCCTCAACACGGGGCCCACCGAGGGGGAACTGTACAGCAATGTGGAAAATGTGTACGCTAATTCCTAGGAATGTGTACACATATATCATGAACCTGGCCGCTATATGGACGACTATGCTGCACGCCTAGAATATGTTACTAGTAACTTATTACTAGGACAGTTTACATTACATGTACTACATAAAGTGTACATTGGTAACTTATGACGTCACTCAACTGTAGGAGGATCGTGTTCGTTTTTTGAAAATGATGGGCATACCTCGGCCTGTACTTACATACATTGTACATGTACCAGTGACCGGGATCCTGTGTCAACCTTTCTTGTCATACTTGTGACAAACAGAAAAGAACAGACAACATGGTTATCTGAGATTATCTCTCAAGTTGTTTCAGTTGATTAATTGTGTTGTACATGATAACTAATTATAAAATAAAAATTATATATAGAAACCTAGATTTCAATTCTTCTTTGATGTATTTTCAGTAACAGATTTTTAATTTTTTTAAATAAGGAGAAATGATTTACTAATTTATTTATAAAAATACAACTACATACTAGTATACGTGTTTCTTATAATTAGGTTAGGTTAAAATTGCTATATATTGGTGGCACAGACTAAAAATGACTGTTTTCGATAATGAAAACCAAGAAGACATAAGACTATATGTAAGTCCGTGCACATTTTACATTATGTATCATTGCAGTCGTTCAAACACTGGATTTATTACTATGACAAGATGATAAAAGAATGAGATGACAATTGTGCAATCATACGCAGTATACATGTACAGATAATAAGCACAAACATTGCAATAACTCTGCTAAATTTGGAAAAATTAGCCTATTTCCTATTCGGAATGGGGCCGAATTTCGGCCCCTGAGAAAGTACAGATAAAACCCTATTAACAATAAAATATGTTAAAATAAACCAAACATAGGCCTATATCCTTTTGATTATGTGCATGTGAAAAATATGTTTGTCATTTTTTGTGGGGAGAAGGCTACAAAAATTATAGAACATGTGTCCAATCCGATTATGAGTACATGTACAAAGAAGATGGGTGGATAAGGCGCTTAAAATGCCCATACGCGGTCGGACAGGCTACTTAAAAATTAGAGTATCAATAAATCTGATGGGTTTTTTTAAAATCATTTAAAACAATGTATATTTAACGAATCATTGATTTTTAACTGTAGGTATGTTCAATACTTGGAATATGTTGACTCAAACAGGCGTATACGTATCAAAACCTGCAAATACTGTCATTTTTTAGAACTTCAAGGCATTTTCTTTTATAGAGTGGGTCTGTGCTCCATATTTTTCTCATAATCTATTTAAGGTCTTTTGGAAAACAAACCGATTTCAGTCAACAAAAACGTGGAGAGATGACCCACTATACATTAAAAAAAATTGTAAATTGTGACTAAAATGAAATGTAAAACCGTTTAATTTTTCCCCACAAAAAGTCCGAGAGAAAATGTGTTTTTCTTCAATTAAAATGTCACAAAACTGCATCATATATTTTGGTTAAATTGTTTTAAAACTGTATTATCAAACACAGGTTCCAGATATAGCTGTACGAATTATAAAATAAAATAATTTGGGGAAAACCAACTCAACAAGCAATTAACAGATTCTTAAAATAAAAAGAAAATTTATGAAAATGTCATGGGATCCATACAGTGGCTGTTGTGAGGAATTTTACTCATCGTTGATCAAAACACTCCGTAAATTACCGTTATTGTCTACCAGCACGTTGCATAGAAGTAGCCGTCGATTGTTCCATATATATAAAGATAACCATGGTTACTACTGTACAACTTCTGGAGGTCTAAGGTCAGTCTGTGCAAGTCCATGGAGTTCTCAGGATATAGATTGTGGTAGGGTCATTTCATCGCCATGTATGAAACACGTCGGATTTTTTATGTAAATATTATAGCTAAGTTTCAATAGACCACGAAATGATAGACTTTATAAGTAAAGGGTACTTTATAAGTAATTGTAATCATACAGTAAAAATATCATCTGTATTAGGTACATGTGTGTTCTAATTCTTGTCAGTTATGAACTGAACTCCGGCAAATACAGAAATATATTTACATCTACCAAGTATTATTTCCTCTATTTCTTACAGAAACTTATAGCTAATTCATAGCTCTAAAGAAGCAGCCCGACTGAAATTTACACGCCCCATTTATCGATTGGTCGAAATCTACAGCGGCTGAAACTGACAAGAAACTGAGAGGACTGATATTGACACGTCCTCTTTATCGATCGGTCGAAACCGAAAAATCACGGACCGCACGAAATAATCATGATGATGTCAGACTCCAATTCTCACAGGAGACGATTTGGCTGTTTCTTTTAGCTAACGTACTGATGTACATTAACAGTAATTAAGTGAATTTTACTAACTTTTCATAATCAATTTATTAATAAGTTTAAAGAGAGATGTTAATATAAACATTAAAATGCTTTCTTTGATGATTCATTCGGGTTATGAAGGTAGCGATCATTGCAGAATTTTTTTTTACATAACCCGCTAACGCGGGTTATGTATTTTTTCTGCAATGTCGCTACCTTCATATCATATCATATCATAAGGATGCTTATATTTATACACGGGGGAAATTAACTGTTCAAAAAAGTTGGAAGTTTGATCGTGATAAGGTTTTGTCATGGCGGTTATAGAAACATTCCAAATTGACAATTAATATTAAAAATAACAGGAAAAGAGGAGGCACGATGGAACCTTCTTCTGCGTCTCCATCTTGAGAGGCCTGTTACAGGAGTTGATAGATTTCAACCAGTGTATCTGTGCAAGTTAACTACACAATGTGTACAAAATCTGTACAAGTTAACTACACAATGTGTACAAAATCTGTACAAGTTAACTACACAATGTGTACAAAATGTGTACGTTAATACATCTATCTGTTACATGTAATAGAACACCAGTAAGCACTTGTTAATGAACAAATATATATCTTGTTACAAGAACAGTGTATTGAATATGAAAAACATTTTCATTTACATTGCACTTTGTATTAAAATCCGAGACAGAAATATTTCCACATGTTAAAATCCTTACAATTTGATAATCGCCAATATTTTTCTGTTTCATTATTGAATGGTTCCCCAATATACAAACTGTGAGATTTATAAAATCTGCCAATCAACTCGGGAAAAAATAGTTTAAGTACTGTATATCAGAAATGAAATTTGTTAATGCCCATAAGTTAACATGTACATAAAATATATCCAATATCGCGCATGCAGAAAGTTACATGTATATAAAAAGTGACTTAGGTCCAAGGAGCCGAGTGTAATTTATTAGTTTTCATATACTTTGCATTACTTTTGTCATAAATGCAAAGGTTTTTCAAGGTTTGGTAAAAATTCAACTCTACAATGTGGCCCCACCTTACCCTGAAGATCTTGATTTTGAAAAACTCAGCTTCACTGACCAATTAGTTTTTGAAAGAAAGATTTTAAAACATTCTTCTTTATGTGCCTTTTGAGAAGATTTTTGAAAGATACCAACGATTTTTCTTAAATCTTAAAGTGACACGGTGACTGAAAAAAGTTGTTTGACTTTTTGATTATAACTTAGGAATTAAGAAGAAATATACGAAATTTTATCACATGGAAGGTTTCACGCATCATAAGTCATCACCGATCAGTTAACAAGTCGTTAAAACGTATCCAAAATCACTCAGGTAAACAAACGTACTAACCGAGTTGTTTTGGACAGTAATTTGATTGTCATGTGTTTGCGACTGCTGTCTAAAAATAGTTACAATGGGATTGACTCACCGAGAAAAGAATTTGAATTTGAAGTTATTCGATGTCGTTTCATCGAGAGGCCGTTCTATCAGGATATATGCCACACTGTAGTAATTACATTCCCCCTGCACTTGCGTGGTTATGAAGCGGAAGGCAAATTAAACTCAATATTTGTGTTGGCCCAACGCTTAATTATATTTTTCTCACATCATCACAAAATGGCTGGCCGCTGATTGAAACGACATTTCGTTTTATTAAAAGGATTTTATGGACTGAAACATGTAACTTACCAAAGCCGAGTGGATAAAGTGTCGGACTTGTGATCCGTACCCCTGAGTTCGAATCCCGCAGGGGCTTTTATTGTTACTTACTGGAAAAAATATTTTAGATATTCATTTATTGTCCCCAAACTGCGAATTTTTCGCTTATTTGACTTTTGTACAGTTTATTTATCATTATATCTTTCATTATCAAAACATTTCTTGTTAATTTGAGTGACTTTTTCCAGGTGTGTTATTCACTTTTGAAGATCGTAATTTTCCAAAAGTTCATCTTCACAAATGCTAGATCAAATATGTCGAAATCACGTAAAAATTCAATATTTAGTAATCATAGGTTTGTGCGTCACCATGTCTCTTTAAACATCTCCATTTGGATGAGGGTGTTGCCCTTCATATTAATAAACTTAAATACCCTTCACCTGATGATGCCTCGTGCCAAGTTTGGTTAAAATTGGCTCAGTGGTTCTGGAGAGGAAGTCAAAAATGTCAAAAAGTTTATAGACAGAC
Organism: Magallana gigas; assembly: GCF_902806645.1. Lineage (NCBI taxonomy): Eukaryota > Metazoa > Mollusca > Bivalvia > Ostreida > Ostreidae > Magallana > Magallana gigas. Next base: position 52,831,873 of record NC_047560.1, read on the forward strand.
ACCAAACAAAAGGTAATCGAAGTAGCTCACTAGGTCAGCTAAAAAAATATATTTTTTTTTTTTTTTTTTTTTTTTTTTAGGTTTTTTAAAAGTCTTTTTAAAAAAATTACTTTACATCTGTATATAAATTCATGGTTCCAGGTATTTTGATTCAATTTTTCAAATTAGTAAATATTATTGTTTATTCAGCACGGAAACCTTCAATCATGAACTGCAGGAATTTTACCAGAATTTAGTAAATTATATTGCATTAAAAAACAAACATCTTAAACCTTGTTGGTTTTTATTGCAGTTTTCTCATCTTTAAAAGACTTTTCAATCAATGCATGATCATACATAGAGTGAAACAGTAATGTATTTTTTTAAAATACAAAATGTGATATGATATCTGTAAGTTATGATAAATGACGGTAATGAAATGGCTGATTCATGTCTAACACATCACACACTCACACAAGCATTCTCACAGATATCAGTCTTTAATTAAGACCTAAACAGTTATAGACAAGAATACAACATTTCCAATGGACACACTCATCTATTGGTTTATGTAGTCATATATGACAAACAAAACCACTGCCTTAACATCTTAACCTCTGTTAAAATATTTTGATAAATAACGACAAGTTTACAGTCCCAATGATTGACACGTGATTTGTAACAATTAACTACCTTACATGTCAATGTACAAAACTCAGCTCACCCTGACTGAGAAAGACTCTGATCTTCAATCTGAGGAGGTCAGTATAGTTAGAGTCTGTGTGTGCATCACCAGACCTCGGTGCTGTCTGCTGTCTGTCTGCACCAGTATCACACAATCACACAGCTCACACGATTGTACACACATCTCATTCATTTTTCTGATCTAAGTACTCATGCTTTTCAATGCCTTGATTCCCATAACTTCTTGTTTAACTGAAATAATCGCCAGCATCCAAGCTATATGGTTTTGGTCTTGAGATCTTACAGATGTCGCACTATATGCCCAGCAGACTGTGAAGCTCGTCATCGTCCATGATAGGTTCTGAGTCAGATTCCACCTCTTTCTTATCTGGTTTCTTTACTGGAACCTCTGGTTTTTTCACCGGAACCTCAACTTGTACAGGTTTGATAACTTCCTCTTCTTGTTTCTCGGGTTTGTCATCTGTTGGTGACACTGGTCCATTGCTGTCTTCTGTCTCTAGGTTAGTGAGAGTGTTGCTAGCCATTATGGCCTGGATTCGGGCATCAAGGTCAATCCGCTCCTAAAATAATAAGACGTTAACACAGATTTGTTGAAATTTCTTTAACGACCCATAAAATATTGCATGGACCAAAGTCATTCTCAAAAATGAATGATAAATTTCTCAATAACTTGAAACACAAGATTCTTGTCAAAAATGTTCTCTTAAATAATTCCCTTTTAAAAGAGTAGAGTACCAAACGGGATACAGTTTTATTTGTTATGTTATGTGTTTGTTATGTGATGGAGTGCAGAATAGAACATATCTGCAGGTCTGTAGCTCCAGGTCTGAAAAAATTTGGATGGACGACCTGGGAGCTACAGTGAAAGCTAGCAATAAAAATTGCGCTAGTTTTAGAATGATTAATTTTATTTCCAACCACATTCTGTACAAATGTTTGATTCCCAAAAAAATCATCGGATATTTTACTACAGACATCGTCACTTAATTTGCCGCAGATATTCTTTTAAAACACCATCACCAGCTCTGTAAACTGGCGTAAAGTGAAGTGGTGGAGTTTATTTACTTGTAAAAATAGCGACTTTTGATCTCTAAGTGAATTTAACATACAATGTAACTAATTTTTCGAGGTCAGTTTGCCTTTTTGGCAGAAAGTCTGAGGCAAATCAAGAGATGATATCAGTTGTAAACTGCCTGAAGAATTAATGGTACTTTTTCTTTCCACAGTATTTGTGGGTAAATACGTTTAATCAGTCCAAAACTATTGCAATATTTTGTGCACCATAAACAGCAGTTTTTTTTACTATGGGAGGCACTGTGGCTCCCAGGTTGTCTATCGAATTTTTTCTGACAGGGAGCTACAGACCTGCTCCTAAAGGGAAAAGAAATCTCATGTACTCAAGATTCTGATATTTACTGGAAAGCTACATGAACACTGCATTGCATCAGACAGGGCAGTAATCTCTGTAATACACACTTACCTGTTCATCAATGGCTTCCTCTATTTCTTCATTCTCTGGCGACTGATTCACATTCACTTTGGTCTCTTTGTCACCGTTTGTTTTAGTAGGAGACACGGCAGGTGAAATGTCCATTGCATCATCGTCTGTCCCAGCATCCTGGGAGTCATCATCAATGATGGGTAATGGTAAACTAAGAATGTTTGAGGTCCTCCTGTATGCATTACTTGCGTTGGCGGCGTTACTCGTGTCTGTGTTGTTACTTGTGTTTGTGGTGTTAGTGGTGTCTGTGGTGGTCGCAGTTGTCGCCGCCGGTGGTGGGGAGGACTGACTTGGCACAGTGTCAGCTTTCTCCGTTGGAGATGGCACCACTTCCTTCTTATTCTCAATGTCTGGTTGACCACTCTCTGAATTTTCACTTGGTTTTGAGTCACTAATTTGAACATCACTATCTGTAGCTGCTATTTCACAAGTTTTACCACTGGGTGGTTCAGAGTTTTTCTGAGACTCGGATTCAAATGTAAGGCCAGGCAGGAGGGGTAACTCTGGCCAGCTTTTTAAACTTTTAAAACCGTCTTCTTTATCACTACTGTCTGAGGGCCACGACTCGAGTTTGGCCACAACCTCGCCAGTCAATTGTTCTATACGCTTGGTCAGTTCGGAGTCGCTGGCGGAGGCGTCCAGTGTGTTGTCAGACACGCGATCCAGTGCAGGAGTTCCCTCCCCCTCCCCGGCCAGCCGGTCCTCTGTCTCACTGGTCGTGTCATTACTGTTGGCCGTCACCTCTGTATAAAAGCCAACAAAGTCACACATCATTTCATTTTTAAAGTCAATAAGCTTTCTTAATATGTGCAAATCTTATCCTCCAAGTGTAGAAAATTTCACTGTCTTTTATCAACTGATTTTACATTCATATATAATTAAATTGAAAATCAATCATAAATTTAAATAAAAATGGCATTCAATTTCAATACCTTGCCAAAATCCATGAAATTACTGTAAACGTTCTACATTTGGCTGTGTATTCTATTTAACTGTAAACGTTCTACATTTGGCTGTGTATTCTATTTAACGCTTTTGGCAGAATGCTGCTTCCACTAAATTAAGTACATCGCTAAATGACTTGCACATACGAATAAGAAAAGTCACATTCAGGAGTACGCTAATTCAAATTCATTTCTTCAAAAACTAATTTCCACCAAATATCGTACACGCCAAATATAATATGTTTACAGTAATGCAAGTAAAGCTAAATGCTTGATCTACGATTTTGTTCATCCTATTTTGAGGATCTGTACTGTAGTTTAAAAAAACATACAAAACCAGTTTTTAACCAATAAAATCCAATTCATATGAAAAAATCTTATTTTGAATTTCCTACCTGATGCTCTAGAAATTTCGTTTTCTTTGTTTTCCCTTTCTTTGGTATCTTTGTTGTTCTGTTTCTTATGATGATGGTGTTCCATAATCTATAATGAAATCAAGCACTCCTGATCTACAATGACTTACTGTGACCCATACAGCTTACAAGATACATTACAGATTACATAGATAAAGACACAAAATTAATTTTGTCACACCTACATAATACCACATAATACATTGTATTGATAATTTTTCATGGAAGTTCAAGTAACAGATTTTTTAATACAAAATTGAATCTCAAGAGGCATTTTATTCAATATCCTCTAATTTGTTTCTTTTTTTCTACACATTGTCTGCACTTAGAAAGTGGAGTGGTCCTTCACTTAAACATTGAATGCTAATTTTTGGATGTTGTTGGTCCTATAACACATCAAATGGTGCAAACAAATTGAATACCGCACTGTTATATGACCTACAACATCCAAAAATAAGCATTCAATGCTTATAGTTATATTCATACTGATGTCTATTTGTATGATATATCTGTGTATACATCATCGCTGTAAAGCCATAATATATGCTCTTAGTCAGGAATATAAAACATACATGGAACAGCCATATATTTACATGTTATTTAATTTGCGTCCTTGACTAAATATATAGTGCCAGAAACTAAATAGAGAGAAATTGTTTTTTATTAATGAGTAGATATGATTTAAAGATTATTTTCCATAAGAACATATCAAATTGGTTCTTGAAGTTTGAACGTTTCATTTAATCTTACAAAAATAAATATACTCAAAACATGTGATGACGTTTAGGTTTGAGCTCATGGCACAAGAATTAACTAAGTGTATTCAAAGGAAATAGAAATTGCAGATTTCCAATGCAAACATAAAGGGAAATATAAACTCAATGTTAATATTTTTAGTTGAATTTTCTTGACTTTGGGCCTACATACTGAGCTATTGAGTTCCCCGTCTCCCGCCAGGAAGAACCCCTTGAACTTGTGGTAAATGACCTCAGCCTTTAGTCGGATCTTCTCACTGCCCTTGTACTTCCTCAGCTGTCAAACAAAACAGTGCAATGTTGAAAGAACACAGGAAAATAGTATAGGATAATGAACTCTCATCACATGGACTTTGAAATGTAAACAGACATGTTCAGTAGTCATTTTTTTAATTCTCAAACCAGGGTATGCATTTACATGTCTATTGAAACTGAAAAAGTGGTCATACAATTCAGGCAATGCAAATGAAGAGTCAGAGTGTTTCTGCAATGCTGAATAAGATGTTTTACATTGAATACCGGTAGATGATAAACAGCTAACAAATTGGAATGAGCTTGTTATACCCACTCATGGATTTTCATAAACAAAGTTTATTGTAAAGTCTCTATCAGGACTAACAACATGTATGTCCATCAGTGATGTCACACTGACCTGACTACCTACCATTTTGATGGTTTTCATGATGTCAGGATTTTTCTTCAGCATCACTTGGTTTACTGGCAGCGCGTCCAGATCCTCCATGATGGCCAGGCATTTGTCAACATCCTAATGACAGGAAAGTGTGATATACAAGTACAGACAACCTTACATCAACCGTGTGGCCCTCAAACACATAATGCACTCACTACTCCATGTTTTGTTCAAACTTATAAGTACATGTACATACTGTGGTAGCACTTACAGTAGAGTCTCTCTGGACACACAGTTTGATCTCTTTATCCATGGCACTTAATTTTCCCTCTGTCTGAATGACTATTAAAAAAACAATAATAACATACAATAGAGCCTTCTGATGAGGTCATACTTTAGTTATCTGATGAAAGTATGGTAAATGAAACCAAATTCTAAGGTCAATATTCTTTATTCAAGATGATGACAAAAAGTACAAACATAAAATGATATAAATGTATTAGATTTACATATTTAATTAACACTTTAAAGGAGCAAGATTATAAACCATTATGTTGTTGTAATTCTGCACATGTAAAAGCATGTGTCTATATCAGTGTGCTATGTCTATGTGCATCTATAAATAGTAGAATAAAGTTTATGAACTTTTCACATTGGGTATGGTATGGATTCAAACAGATAACTCTGAAACATCACTGTATTTACTCACAATTAATTTTATCTTTTTTCTTCTGTTCATACTTTTCTTTCTTTTTTCTCTCCTTTTCTTCTTCTCGCTCTTTGCTAAAAAAAAAAAATAACACCAAAGTTTTATCTGCCTACTCTTCCACCTGCACGCAACATTCCTTTGTAACAAATACAAGGCATATTTTGCAAGGTCTTACTTATTTCATATCTTATGCTGCTGATCTACCAAGTACCAACACATGTGTACCTTAAGCTGCTGATCTACCAAGTACCAACATATGCGCACCTAATGCTGCTGATCTACCCCACTTGTTAATCTTATGCTGCTGATCTACCTACACTTTCATATCTTATGCTGCTGATCTACCTACACTTGTTAATCTTATGCTGCTGTTCTACCTACACTTTCATATCTTATGCTGCTGATCTATCCACATTTGTTTATCTTATGCTGCTGATCTACCTATACTTTTATATCTTATGCTGCTGATCTATCCACATTTGTTTATCTTATGCTGCTAATTTACCCAGACTTGTTCATCTTATGCTTCTGATTTACCCTTACTTGTTTATCTTACGTTGCTTATCTACTAACACGTGCATATTTCAGGCTGCTGATCCAAACTTGTTTATCTTATGCTGCTAATCTTTTTTTTTACTGAAAGACTCACATTTTATGCTCTCTCTCTCTCTCTCTCTCTCTCGTTTATTGATTTTGAGACTTACATTTTACGCTCCCTCTCTCTCTCCCTCTCCTGTTTACGTCTCCTCTCCTCTTCACGAGCCCGCCTGGCTTCTTCCCTCGCCTGCTTTGCCTTTTCTTCTTTCTCCAAGTCTTCTTTCTGTAATCATAAAAGAGGACAGTAAAATACAGTGTATGTGGTGGTACTGATCAGGCTTTTCTCCAAATGCAACTACCGTATTTTTCCGACGATAAGTCGGTATTTTTTTCCTCTGAAGCAGAGCACCCGACTTATCGTCTTGTTCGACTTGTCGTAGGCTTGTAGTCAGAAATTTTTTAAAAATAGCATTAAAAATCTTGGTTTTAATCATCTTGAGTTGGCTGTGTGATTGAAAATTACGTTGTTGAATTCACTGTTCATCTTTAATAATTATCATTTTCACTCATCTGTCAACACTTAAATACATAATAATAACAACAGTTATTAAAAAATGTTACATTGTCTTTAATCAATTAAAAGTTTTACCGTTCCGTTTTTATAAACACATCGTCACATGGTTCTATGTATCACTAGTAGGAAGATAACATTGCGCAGTAAAATTGAAACCAAGTTTGAATGGAAGAAAATATTGCAGTAGGTCCGGGGGATGTTTTTTTTAAATTTAATTACTTTATTTGTAAAGAGTTGTTAGTGGAAAGTATAAATCAGAAATATTTAATGGTCAAATTCAATCTTAAAATACGTAATCGGCAATTATCAATACTACTGTTTATACAATAGGCTGACACCGGTTGTGTTAATAATCTTGCCCTAAGGCTGAGATCTTTACGGCAATTTCACTCCCTGTGTATATAAAGAGTACTGTGTTAAGAGTGATTATAGTTCATTGATTAATTATTGTCCAATTCTTTGATTATTGTTAGATAATTTTTTTAGAAAACGTATGTATGTCGTATATCGTCATTATCAAGTCGTACAAATGATCGATTTATTTCTAACAGTGTCTATCTAAAACAATAGCGTGTAACTGCATTACTGGATACAAAGTAAACAAGTTTCATCAAATCATAGTAATTGCTAAACTTTCTGCACTTGAGATCCCCCTTTGAAGTCCGACACGAGACAGGTGCATGCCTATGACACCGGAAATTGTTAAACAAACATTGACCACGCGCCGAGTCAACAGGTGGCTGGTTACGTAATGGCGAATACACTGGCGATATTCAGAGTGGATACTTATTTTAATGCTTGGGAATAAAATATTTCTGACAAAGTAAGTTTAGTTTTGCATAACACGCGATATCGGGAATTGTTTACAATGCAAGCGACTTTGTAGAAGTTGCCGGTATTTGAAAATTTGATGCATAAGTATAAAGCGTAATTGTTTAAATGTTAATCATTAATAATAATTGGTAGCAATATCGGTGACATCGTGGCATCATACACTGATAATGTTACTGCAGTTTTATAGGCCATTTTGAAGTGATAAGATCGACGTATGGTCTGAGATCGACGTATCGTAGGATTTTGTTAAAATTTTGGCTAAAAATGGGCAATTCGACGAGTCGTCCGCATCGACGAATCGTCGGGAAAATACGGTAAATTTATACTGTACTGGCATGAGACTCATTCTTGCCAGATACCATTTCTCACCAGTGCACTTTTACGCCATTTTTAAACACATAAAACAACAATATACCCGAACTTTCTTTAGAAAGTGTGGGTATAATATACATGTACGAAAAATAACATAACAATGCACTGAAAGATATGGTACTTGGCGAGAACTGGAGGCATGCAAGTAGAAATTAATTTTTAAAAAAACATCTACTTACTGATTTCTCTTTCTTTTTTGGACTTTCCTCTTTCACCTAGAAGACAAAGACAGTTGGTATCAGACAGAATTAAACAAGTACCCTGTGTGCAATCAACTTATATTGGTACAAAGGAAACACATGTATCTACGGCATTTGGTTGGAGTGAATGTTTTTACTGCTTTGATCATGTTGAATGCCAACCTCTGTCAATAGCAACTGTTAAATTGTCCATGAATAGTAACTGTACAGTTGATGAACAAATTACTAAAAGAAAAAATACTATTTAAGAATAACTCAACAAATATCAACTGTCGGTCAAAATGTTCATGATATTTCCACTACAAACTGTTCCACTCACAGACTGACCCCACAATAACCCTGTCAACCCACAGCAATTGATTTGTTTGTGTCTGTCTGTCTGAGGTTTTGAGATGACAGATCTAGAGCAGTGCTTTGTCTGTGAGGACTTGCCTTCTCCTCCGCCTCCTGTTCCTGGTTGTCTCCTCCACTCTCCTGCCTGTCCTCTGCCTCTGTCGCCTCCTGCTCTCTGTCTGGTTTGTTGGAGTCTTCCTCATTCTTGGTGGCACCTTCCTCCTGCGGGGTTGTCTCCTCTTGAACATCTCCTGTGTCCTTGTTTGTATCCTTGTCTGCCTCCTCCTCCTCCTCTTCTACTTTCTCTTCCTCTTCTGCTTCTGTCTTTCTCTCCCCTCTCTGTCTTTTCGACTTTTCTGATTTCTTCTTGACATGCTTTGAAAGCTTTGGTGTTCTAGATTGGTGCTCATCATCTGTTGTCTAAAGAAAGAAAATGACAGCCTTATAGTTTTGGAGAGCTCCCCCAACAACATTTTATACAAGTAAGTTTTATTATGCATACAATGTAGACAAGGGGAATAACTCAGGGTATTTTTAGATACACCAAGGTTCCAATTTCTTACCTCCTCCTTCGGTTTCTTGGATTTTTTCTTTCTAGGTTTTGAGTCTTCTTCATCTTCTTCTTCATCCTCCTCATCCTCCTCTTTCTCAGCGGCCAGTCTCTGCTCCGCTCGGATGGCCTTGATTCTTTCTGACTCCTCTTTTTTCTTTCTGTTATCATCAAACATTGAATCCTTTTACTTCATTTTTATTTCAGAAATAAACTTTTCATTTTTACTTTTACATTTCTCTCTATGTAAAGAGAAGACTTATATTGGACAAACAGAAAGTTTTTAGTTTAATTACTAACATAATTGATCTTGCTTTTCACTTACAAATAGTTAAAAAAAAAAATAACTGACCAACATTTAAACATCTTAATTGAATTCAAGTTGGCTTGGCATGCATGCACATACAAATTAAATAGGAAATAAATTTTAATATCCTAGTCCAAAAGTAAGTAAATGTAATATTATCTTAATTCAAAATCTTTTAAACATAAAATCTGCATTGTACTGTGGTTTCATCAATATTCGTTGAATACCAATTTTCGTGGATTTCGTTGTTTAGTTGATCCACGAAATTAAATCGAAGTGCAATTTCTATTAACATTTTGTATTGATAGGGTCATTGGCAAAGAATTTACCTATCCTTGAAACTGTGATTTTCACTTCATCCACGAAAATTGATACCCTTGAATATTAATGAAACCACAGTATATCAAAGACTGTTAAATCACGTCCATCTTACCTTTCCTCGGCCTCCTTTATCTTTTTCTCCATTTCCTTTTTTCTTTCCTCATCTTTTTTCTTCCAACTGCTGACCTCCTCATCTGAATTACTGAAAGAAACAAAAGTGGTGTTAAAATTTCTTTATCATTTGATTTTATGGTTAAAAAAAAGTACAGTGTTACCTCAAACAGAACTTTTCAAGTCATAAATGTAACAGATTGAACAGAAACTGATCTAACCAGTCTGATCAATGACAACATTCGCCCTTGAATCAGACCAAATCATTACAGCCATAATTAAAAACAAACTGTTCAACTTTTTTTTTTTATTTCATACTTTGAAGGATTATCATTAAAATTTAGGTAACACAGAAATCTACAATAAGCATGGTATGACACTGGACCTTTTTGACTTTTCATTTGTAATTTATCATATTTAATATGGTATTATAAATATTTTATCCACTTTACATGTATTTGATTAATTTATGAGAGATTTATAGACCTCTAATATAGTAGATATCACTGTTACCACGGGTCACATCAAATCACATGACTTCACTGTTATTTTTACCTGTCACTACTGAGTTCACTGTCGCTGGACACAACTCTGCTGTCAGCTTTCTTCCGACCTCCTGTGGATTCTCTCCCTAACATAAACAAGACAATGGTATGCTCAAAGTAAACAAACATTACTTGAATTCAACCCTCCACCAGCAAAGTCATCACTTCAGTTCTCAAAGAGATCAAATTTGAATTTCTTCGGTCAGTTGGGCAAGAAGCATGTCAAGATGGAGACTAAAAATGAGTATCTATTACCTGACTTAAGTAAGCAGATATTGTCCAGAAGTAACAATTCATCTCTAACACGATTAAATACATCTCTAGCTATTAAAAAAGGGGTAATAATTCACTCATAGTGCCTATTTTTGTCAACTGGGGAGGGTGGGGGTGGGTTAGATTATCTGTCTCCAGAGTTACAAAAGATTCAACCTGATCCAGTTCAAATAATCCACTTGTACTGACCTTTATTGACCTTTGCTGTGGATTTCCGTTTGACGGGGGTTTTCTTTGGCTTCTTTTTGACCGTGACCTCTCCCTCCTCATTGTCATCAGACACCTCGTTGTTGTCTTCCCCACTCTGTCCAGATTCTGCTGCCTTTTTACCACCGCTCTTTCTTCCTTTCCTCTTTGGAGTTTTCTTTTTTGATTTGGAGGTTTCCATCAACTCAAAGTCCTGAATCAAAATGTGCATGGATATCAAATTAACATTTAAAATAAATGAAGCATACAATACAACATAATGGTGGGGTGAGGTGTGGGATGGGTTGGGGGTTCAATTAATTATCAAAATCGAACATCCGGTAAAAGCATATATCTTATCAACATCATATCTCATCTTTTGCATTACCTTATCACCACTATACCTCATCCTATGGGTTAACTTCTCACCAATTATACCTCATTCTCTTGGTTATCTCATCATATCCTCTGGATAATCATATCGTCATCATACCTCTTTCTCTGGGTTCTCTTATCACCATAATACCTCATCCTATGGGTTATCTTCTCACAATTATACCTCATCCTCTGGGTTATCTTATTATCACCATACCTTATTCTGTGTATCATCATCATCATCATCATACCTCATCCCTGATTATCTATCAGACCTCAAGTCCTTAACTTTCTGGTATCTTATCATCATCATACCTCGTCCTCAGGGTTATCTGAAGACAGATCTGGTTCCTCTTCCTCCTCATCAAAAAAATCATCCTCTTCATTTTCTACAGCATCCTTGTCCTTTCTTGCTCTTTTGGCTGGCTTCCCCTATGAAAAGACAAATATTTATGAACAAATAATAGATGATTTCATTAATCACAGTCCAACATTGATTTTCACAGTTTCTTTATATGGATACATCTAATTCACAAGAGCATGAAAAGAATGTGATGTTAATCAGTTGATGTGCTCTTTTTAGTGGCACTTATCGATGTACAAGGAATCAACATAGTATTTGTATGCTACATTCTAAATTTTTTCACATGAATCTATACATTTATATTAAGCAATACCTCTGTTGTCGTCTTCTTTCTTTTCTGTGCTGCTTTAGGTTTTGTCTGCTTCTAAAATAAAGAAAAACAAAAATAAAGGCCACCTGACCACAGGCACATACAAATGAATTCTATAAAACATTCCTATACAATGTACTTCATTGCCCAACAGACAGGATGAGATCCCATTACTCTTGATATCGGCCCCTTATTATGACATGAAAAACCTACCATGATTCTAAGGATACCATCTAAACAGTGTCAATAATTCTATGATATGAAGAACACCGCATTATCAATCTTTTGTTATCAAACAACAATTAGTTCTAATTTGTTAACTGTGTTCTTTCATGAATAAAATTAATACTTCGGTCCTCACCTTTTTCCCTTTGGCTGGTTTCTCTTCCTCCTCCTCCTCAATCACCATCTCCCCTTCTTCTTCTTCCTCTTCTTCTGCCTCTTGAGATTCACTTGCTTGCTGCTGGTAAGTAAATTGATTGATCCATAGAATAATCCCAAACTAAAACCTGTTTAATGTCATTTTCTAATTGTGTAAATTGTTTTCATCAAATATAACATTATTCGATTATTTTTTTTTTATCAAAGAGTTGTCAGGGCTCAAAGTTATGAATAAAAAGTTGCCTTTGCAACTGAAATTCAGGTTTTGCGAGTTAAATTAAAAGCAAATTGCCATTCTGTGACCAAAATTATCCACCTAGGCCATTTTTATAACATCAGATTCAAAGTTATGTCAAAATAGACAAAATGGCAGACTATTCAAAACAATGTGGTTTGTCTCAGTGCTGTAAACTGAAAAGAGACTGTTAAATAGAAGTTTTATATCCAAAAATGCTGAGACAAACATGTATAGTTATGTTTCTGAGACTTAAAGAAGAAGGTAAAATGATTTTGTTTAGCCAATGTAAAAGATTTTATAAATGTGTATCAACTCAAAACAATGGAGAGTTTTTGGAGATTATTTGTGTTTACCAAGAGTCTCTATATAAAGTGACTGAAGATGTTATAATCATGAGTATGAGGTATCACTTATGACTGATATGATTGGATGGATGGAATTATTTTTGCTACACGTGAAACAAGCAATAAATAAAGCTTTTCCCACAATACACTTCTTTTATCATTTTCTACAATATTTTTAATGAGAGAAAATATGCAAATATCATAATAATACAGCAAGTTATACTACTGGCAAACTTAACTTTAAAATGGGCAGTTAAATTCAAAGTAGGTCACCATTTGGCAACTATTTCCAAAAGTCTACTTTGAGCCCTGGTTGAATGAATGTGTATCAAACAAATTATTAACAAATGCTTCAAGTGGACAAGTTTGTCAAGAATATCATTTATGGCATAACAATAGAGAAAATTGTAAGCAATAAAAATCAGGGATTTTGCACAACATTTTGGAAATGGGGCCTGGACCACTAGGTTTCAGATTGCAATATTCATTGTCAATTATTGAATTGACAAGTTTCTCTTAAAAGCTCTTTCAAACTTGTGTTGTCTACAGATGAAGTTTTTCTATACCATGTTGAATTATAGCTGATGACCATAACCATTTGCTTCAATTCCAAAATATCTAAAACTTCAATGGATTTTAGATGTTACCTAATGTAATTTTTCAGGGGAAAGGTAATGTTTTTATGAAAGCATGCAGTTTGTTGGAATTGGAGATGGGGACAAATTTGAACATTACAAGGGGCATGGAAAATGCCTATCACATGTAGCAAAAATGCACATTTTCAATATAAATAATGATGCATTAAATTCTTACATTTCCCATAAACACCACTGTTGGGTTGTTCTCAATCTCCCATAGTCCTTCATTAAATCCCAGTCGTTTTTGTGGCTTGGCGTACTTCTCTTTGAACTTCTCGTAAGGATAAATATCCTTTGGAGCAAGAAATGCCCTATCAACAGTACAACATCATGTTAACAATAATACAAGTTATCAATAGTGAGTGCAATTGATACTGAACTCAGAAACTTATCAGTGTACTGCTTACAAAGATTCAATCAAACTTAACATGAATGTGCTCAATAATCTTCACGTCTAAATTGGACACTTATCGCTCGTAAATATTGCACATCGAATTAAATTAATGTTTAAAAACCTAATTTTGATCAGATGACACTACCCAATTTTTTGTTATTATCTAATATTGTTTAATTTGTTGACGATATATAATTATACATGTTCTCACGTTTCATGTGTTCCATAGAAAAAAATGGGAAATTTCCCCTTTGGTGCTTTCTGCCCTCCAGGAGGTAGTTTATCAATCTGAAATGAGATATTCTGAACATATACATACTGCTTTAAATTATGCTTTTGAATTCAATATATTGATACAGAATTGCATATCATAATCACACATTCTTAGTCAATGAAAAGAACAATCATGCAATTTAAAAGAACACAACATAGGGGAAGTAAAAAAAAAAGTTAAAGAACTTTGGATCCATAGTTCTGAGATTACCAGTTTAGTGTTACTACAAGGTGGATATTTTTCTTTGTGTTTGTTTAATTTTTTTTTTTTTGCTTTGAGTTTTGCAAAATGTATAAGAATTCAGGCATCAAACTGTTTTTTTTTTTTTTAGAGTCTTATTCAAAGATAATATCAACAATTTTTCTTCTGTGAACATATTTAATCAAAGTACTAAAGGACTGACGGGAGTTGATTTTGTCAATGTTTATTTATTTTAAAATCAATGATATGTCATTTTGCATGACAAGTACATGTAGTTTTTAATTTATGAAGTTGAATTACGCACATTTTTATAATATGAATTTTTGGACTTTTTCGACAAGAATGTCGAGAAACCCCCAAATGAATCATGTTAAATAATATTTAAAGATAAAATTAATTCAATCAAACTATGTATCAGTAATAGAAATATCTCTCGAAAATTGTATGGATCAACTCTAGTCTCGTTCAACCAAACACTCGGCTGACACCGTAAATCTCCGACAAGGATTTACGGAGACAGCCGAGCGTCAAGTTGAACGAGACTATATTGAACTCTGGCGTAGGAATACATACGACTACAAAAAATATTTAAATTGTTCGTACCATTTAAAATCTTACTATTTTCAAGGTATTTATAAATAAGTTTCCTTGAAAAACAATGCTTTAGCATACATTACATCGAATTTATCAATTAATTTCAAGAACTAAGTCTTGTCAGCAGCAATGATTTGTGCTGAGGTTTAAACACTATTTCACTTTCGGTTTGTCTGAGTTACTGCATAGGAGAGTTGATTAAAATCAACTCCCAAAAAGAGAAGAAGTTATCGCTGCTTTTACAGTTGTACCAATACATGTACTTTGTAGTTTTTTGTAAAAACTTTTGATGGTCTGTGTACAGCTTTTTCATTTTACAGTATTTGGGTCTTCAACTTAACACTTATAGAGAAATAATGATGTACAAGACTGGGATTCAAACCTGGGCCCCCTGAATCTCTAGTCAGATGCTCTACCAATTGAAATATCTGGCAGCGGCAATCAAACAGGTCTGACCATCATATTTCTCAGCTAAAATCATCTTTGTCTTTAAAGATCAATATATCCCTTCATAGTCATCACTGTTAGTAATTTGGCAAGGAAGAAGCATCCATTGTTCCATGAGGCTTAATGGCCAGAGTTTACAGATATAATTCACATGGACACTGATATGGTATGCTCTGTATGCCAAAACTTCTGGTCCATTTATGTTTTAACCAGTTACTGAGCTTACTATATATAAAAAGGGAAGTATTTGGTCCTCATATTTGTGAGTTTTTAAAATAAAATTATTGAACAGGGTTATTGTCTAACAAATTTTCAGGCTACCAATTTTTAAATTTGGATAATTAAGTAAGAGCTTGAGTTTAATTCACTCGCGTGAAGATTTGGATGTCTGAGTACATGGAGTATGTGTAGTGTTACATTTGTAGTTACTGTGAACTTTTTCCTCACACCAGTGCTTAAGGCCTAAGAAAAAAAATTGTTTGTTTCCGCTTTCCCGACCAACCCTAGCTTTTACCCCCCAACTCAAAATTTTTTTTTAAGGATTTTTGATGGAAAATCGTTTGTTTTTGTTTTTATCTGATTTGGAAAAAAAATTGCACAAAATTTTGGTCACAAAAACGCTTGAAGCAGTTACTCTTCTCAAATCAGTGCAACTCAAACGTTTTGTTTCAAAATGGCTGTATGTTTCCATGTGTTGTCAGGGTTGTCTCTAAAAATTGAAGTAGAAGGGAGAAATAAGAAAGTAGAAGGGGATCTGAAGGTCTAGCTTATAACTAGATTGTGTTTGAAATGCAATAATAGCTGGGTAATTACGTCACTTTAGGCGGGGGAATTCCCCGCCTCCCGGGTCTTAGAGACAACCCTGGTTGTAGATTTTAATAATGCTCTCATCGTTGGCAGAGGAAGTATCTGATATATAAAATCATTTTTGTGTTTTCTTAAGACTAGCTTAATAGTCAGGAATGATTTTAAAAGTATTTCTCATTTTATACCATTCAGCAGTGTCAGTATCTAACCGGCATGTATGGATACTGCAATATTAAAGGGAAATTTTTTTTTGAAAAAATAAAAAAAAAAATCGACCGACCGACCCTACTTTTTTTCAGCATGATAGCGGAAACAAACTATTTTTTTGTTAGGCCTAAGCTGTATGGCAATTTTTTTTTCTTCAAAACTGCCTTTTTTTCGCTAAAGTGGGAAAAAGATTTTAGTTCCAGAGGGAACACCGCCTCACATAAGTGTAAACTGAATTATTAATATTTTATGCCTATTTGGTAGAAAAAGGAGCTACCACCAGGGCACCTAGACCATGAGAGAAAACTATCAAACAGTGGATTGAACCAAATAAAAGAAATGTCATACATGTACAAGCCATTATAACAAATGATTTCCTTGCTCAGATGATAGAAATCAAAATTTCAAGGAATGAGGCCACGTTGTACTTGGAACAAAATTATCCTTTTTGAAGACAAAAACACTTTGATTATAAGCAACTTCTGGTGTGCTTTTCATTATGACCCAAGACGAAAAATCAAAATTGTTAAACGAATATTTTATTATAAAGGAAATATGCCAGAGTACCTACCTCAGTGGTAAACCTGACGTGCTTTTTTTTTCAGAAAAACGATAAGCCTAGATTAACATTTGGTAGGTGAAATAGGTATACCATTCAGGCATTTAACCACCAAATGGGAGTCAAACCACAAACAAGGTTTGATGCCCCAATATTACCAAATAACACAGCATGGACATAATGCTAACAGCAAATAAACTAAATTTAACAGTTCTCCTTGCCTAGAAACATGACATCATGCATTTGCAATGTCTGCCACACAAGTCACCACAAACAAATGCATTACAATTACCTCGTGGACAGATACAAGTATATTCAGTATTGTTTTGCAAAATATCATCATGAAGAGAATACTTACTCTAGCTGGCCAATGAGGGTACCCTTTCATCTTCGCAAATATCTTGTCCATTGGCTGGTAGTCCGTTTTAATATTGGCCATCTTAAAGGATTTCAACAATCTTCAACAATAATACGTGATTTCCTGTTACACCGCTATATTCTAAAGCCCTTGATGCATTAAACACAAAATTGTGTGTTCATCAAATGAACAATTGCAAAAGGTAATTATGTTTAGCTAAAATAACATTATAGTCGGCGATTAACAATAAAACGTTTCTTCATAGATCTCCACAATGTGAGCCGCCATCATTTACGATCGTAAACTCACGCGAGACTTGGATTTCTGGCGGGAATTGGATTTTACGACAAAAAAGTTACAAAAAATTTATGTATGTTTCATACTTTGTCATATTTTTCTGACATACACAAATCATAAAATTAAAAAGGTGGGCCACAAAATACGTATAAAGGTCAATTAAGAAATTGTAAAAATGTCGTAATTTGACATAGTTACGAATTTCCTCAGTATGAGGAAATAAACATGGCCGATGTATTAGAAATTATCAGGTGTTCAAACTTTGCAGCGATAAAACATAAAGATCAAAGACGAAAAGACGAGGAAAAGACCCCCTATATAAACCATCCTATAGGTTGATAATTGATTTGCTATAGTGTCGTTTCTTGGGACACGATTGGTCGTTGTTGTATAATATGTATATATTATGATACAAGTTATTTGATTTGCAACTGACTACATATATCTATATCGATAGTGTTTGCATTAAAGAGCTAAAATACAAATGCCATTGTCTATTTAAAGGTGTAGCCAACATATTAACTGAGGAGGCAGGTATAGCAGATGTAGCAGTTATTCAGGTATGATAATGTTATTTGTGTCTCCGATGATAACTAAGAAATTCAGTAAATAAATAAGTAACTTATGCTGCATTGTTAACAATCTTCATCATTCAAACTTTTGTATAGTGACATCAGGGCTGCGTTTTACAAAAGAACTTGCAACCAAATTGATGAATAAGAATCTAAAACAAATCAGTATTTTAATCTTAAAGGTATTACATTGTAATTATAATTATTGAATATCAAAATAGTTGTAAATAAAGGGTTCTGTTAAGATTCTGTTCATTACAGGTCATTCACATATAATGAAAATATTTACGACTTTGTCTTAGTTAATTCTTTAGTAAAACACAGCACAGGATTATATACAAAATATATGTAAAAGAACAGGTATTTTGATCTTTGAGACAGAGAGAAAACTATTTTTAACATTGTTAGATTTTAAGGTACAGGTAACCGTACCATAGGTGTGATTATAGAAATATTACCCATTTTTTGTTGTTGTTAAAAGTCAGTTTCAATGCAAATAGGACTACAAGGTACATTCATTCTTCATTTAAAAATTCCCTCATTGATTTGATATTTTGACTAATGAAGGCCATGGAAAGTAGTTGAATGAATATCAAACAGAGAAATGCATTGTTCAGACCAGTGTAAATAATTGGCAAGTTCTAAATGCCTAAATTTTTAACACTATGATATGTTATTAGAATTCCACTCGTGTGTTTAATTTTAATTACTCTGTTTTTAGGCAGCCCTTCTCCATGATACGGTAGAGGACACAGACACTACGTTTGAAGAAATCCAGGCACTGTTTGGGGAGGAAGTTACAGGTAAAGTACTGATCAGGTAAAGTACCGATCAGGTAAAGTACCGATCAGACCCAACCTCACAGAAAGTATACCCTAACTAAACCGCAGGTTTACTTACTGGGTTTACTAGAGTGGGCCAAAAGTAAACCCAGAGTGGACACAGAGAGTAAACCCCGATCAGAAGTATACCCCTGAAAGCAGACGCTACATGTGTATTCAGAATGTACAAGGGGCAGAAATTACATGCAGTAGGATGGTAAGATTAAATACAGGTCTGCTTCACTCTTCAGTGTGTACAGTTGACTCCAAAAGCAATTCTTGAGTAAACCCAAAGTAAACCAAATTTTTAAAAAGTAAACCCGGGGTTTAGTTGGGTTTTACTCTAGTGTTAGGTTGGGTCTGATCGATTCTTTATATTTGCATCTACGGAGTGTGATTCCCTATATTTCTTATAAAAACTTATAGTTAATTCATAGCTCTATAGAAACAGCCAGACTGAAATCTACACGTCCCAATTATCGATTGTTCGAAACCTACAGCGACCAATGAAAAATCAGGGACTGCACAAAATAATCATGATGATGTCAGACTCAAATTCCCATAGTAGATGATTTGGCTCTTTGTTATTTTACTTACTTTTTACAATCAATTAATTTGTTAAATGCAAAATCTAAATACAGACAAACCTCGTTATCTCACACTAGATGGTACTTATTAAAACTTTGAGATATCCCAGTATGCATTTAACTGGTTTAGTTTGATGTTATGCATTGAAGTACATTAGTTATTTTGCAAAGAAGTTAATCCTTTTAGATTGCTTATATGCAAATGATTTTTATTCTGTAAATTCATTGCAAAATGCCCATGACCACCTCATATAGGCAAACAAGCCATACTTCGTTCATTGTGTACATTTTTATTAAACAGTAGTAATTAAAGTCATTTTGCATTTCTACCATCCTAGCAATATATAAAGAAAGCAATTTCTATAATCTACTATGAACCAACTTTTATTTGCAAGCGAGAAATTTTTGCGAGTTTTGCAAGGACCTCGTCGTCGCGAATATTTCACGCCACGATGTCGTATGGTTGGTATAACAAGACGGGTCTAGGTTAGGCTTCGTTGTGAACATTAGTCATGGCGAACCAGTTTTGCATGAGTAAATCGTGAAATAAAGTCGTCACAAATGAAAGTTGGTCTACTGTATTTTTCTTACCACTATTAAATGTAGCATTTAAGACATAATGCTAAGTAGTCATAACCTAACATCAATAGCTACATGTACATGGAGAAGACATATATGTATATGAATTTGAGTCAACCTTGTATTATGATAATTGTAAATTTATACTGTCCTTATAAATTAATGTACTTTTTAAATTTAAATTTTTAAACCACAGAAAAATGTCAGGCTTTTTAGAAAATGAATTATGCTTTATTATTTTTTTTTTTCAGGCATCGTCAAAGAAGTGACTGATGAAAAAAATTTACCAAAGTTGGTGCGGAAACAAAAACAAATTGAGCATGCCCCTCATGCTAGCTATAAAGCCAAGCTGGTCAAGCTGGCAGACAAGCTGTACAACCTGCGGGACTTGAACCGCTGTACCCCTGTTGGCTGGTCCCAGGAACGAGTGACCGAGTACTTCCAGTGGGCCCACAAAGTGGTGGAGGGACTAAAGGGGACCAACCAACCAATGGAGGACAGCCTGCAGCAGCTGTTTAAGGAGAGGAATATAGTGTAGTCATAATAGTCTATGGAGGGGAATATACTGTAGTCACTATTTTTTATATATGAGTATAAAAGTTGTCTGTTGGCCAGTCAATTGTTTCATTTTTTTTGTATAGGACCTGAAGTGTTAGAACTGTTTTGTATTGTAATCTTTCATATTTTTGGTATTTACAAGTGAAGAGATGGTATTTTTGATATCAGTATTAACTATTAACCTATTGGTAACGTACATTTCGTCATTTGCCGTAAGACAAATCACAAGACAGTGCTTCCATTTGGAGTATCTAGCTAACTACAAAACTATCTGTCTTTCCAATTTCATTTTTAGACATTTTCATATGCATTTTAAAACAGACTGTGGTTGATATTATGGTATATATATTTTTATTTTTTTTTGCTGAATTTTCTGTAAATTTTAAGTGGGCTGTCCCTATTGTTTGATCATAGGCTGAGCAAATGATTCAGAACAATTACTGTAAACCAACTTTTATTTGCATGCGAGAATTTTCCGCAAGGTTAGCGAGAGCCTCGTCGTTGCGATTATTTCTTGCCGCGAACTAGTCCTTGTCATGTGGTTGTTAGAAAAATACAGGTTTCGACAAGGCTAGGTCGCGAACATTAGTCGTCGCGAACCAGTTTATCGGAAGTTAATCGCGAAATAAAGTCGCCGCGGTTGGTTCACAGTATTTGCTAAAAAAATTATATATATAAACTAATGTGATAACTACTAAATAAGTGCATGGATCTAGTCAAGTTTACACAAATAATGCAATGGCAGTCTGACCATCACACCTGTGGGGTCACACCTGTGGGGTAGATCTCTGTGTATATCTTACCACCAGCCTCCCATTGTATTGGACAAAGAAAATTTAACATGTTATTTCAGGATTCCTGATTTGTTAACTCTATTCCATGATGATGTTTTATTTTTACTTGTTGACCACTTGTTACAATCTATTTTCAATTTAGATATTCTGTTGTGTTTTTTGTGTGTGTCCATTTCTGTGGTAAGCAGCACTTGTTACATGAACAAACTACGGTAGGAGATTTCAGAGACCTGTTTAACAACTACTGTTTAGAATAATCTTACTACAGCATTTAACAATTGACTTTATTATACTTTCATGTTAAATCCTGAAATCTGATTGGTTTAGATGCAGTTGGTAATCCGTTCTATTACCCTCAGCGTTAGCAACATACTTGGCAACGGGTAACACAACGAATTTTTACATGCGCCTAAAATATGTGCGTACGGTTCGCGGTAGAATTCACTTCATTTCTATATAAAAGCAGTAAAATTTTCTTTAAAATTAAGACATTCAGTATAATAAAATAAATAGTGCCTGTTTGGGAGGATAACTGATGAAATTGACACCCCTCGAAAACCATTGTCAACTACCGCTTCGCATTGGTTGACAATGGGGTGTCAATTTCAACAGTTACCCTCCCAAACAGGCACTATTTATATAATGGTGTTTAGAAACCTATTTAAGAAATGAGATTTAGTATGTGTAAAAAATATATAATAATAATAATATGTACATCATGTGTGAAGAAAAATTATACTCAAGATACATGTAAAATATATCTTTGTTTGTAAAGCATCTGGCTATAAAGTATAAAGTGTGATACACTCTGCAATGTAGATAATCATCGTTATGCTGACTGTTTTAGGGGGTGGTGCGAGACTTCACTTGAGTCTCAGCCAAACTCAGCACAAAATCAGAGTAATATTTTACCAGTAACTGGTGATTGGTTGGCTAGTCATCTGGGTGGAGGTGGCTTTGATCTATCGGTAGTTTGAATGAACAATTATGATTTTCCTGGTATGTTCTAGATTTTAAATTAATGAATTGTTCTGTTTGTTGCCTTTGTTTTCAGGCCTGTAGTTTACATTGAAAGTGTACATGGTGTCCTGTTAAGTAGCTTTGTACATGCTCATTGTTGTACAATTATTAAACTGCTTTTAAAGAGGTAATTATTATGGGAGCAATTTTGATACATGTCCATGTGTACATAACACTCCTGTAGTATAGATTGAGTACTAAGGGGACCTTTCATACCGAGATAATAAAGTATTTTCATATACACTGTATTTATCTGTTTATTTTTTTAGTTTCACTGTCACTTTCGTAATATATCTCATCAATGGAGAAATCTTTAAGGCTGTCCAAAGTTAAATACCGGTATATGCTTAACATAACCTGCACGCAGGTGGAGGAGAAATTCTGTTATAGAAAAAACACAAAAACTCATATTTTAATATGATGTTTTCCAATTTGATTTATTTAAGGAATGAATTCAATATTTATTTGTTTTATACGATGTAAAATGGTTTGGGACTGTTTACGCTTTATAAATCGCAAAGCGGTTTATAAAAAAGCGTAAACTGTTTCAAACCATTTTATATCGTATAAAACTTAAACTAATAAATATTGAATTCTTGCTTATAATTTAATTTTTGTACTCTTCATTATAGATAAAAACGGTCATTTGACCTTTAAAATGACGTAAAATTGTACAAAATTCAAACGTAACATCGGGCATATTGTTACGCTTTTGACATTAGTCTTACTATGATGTAGGCAACATTCTTTATACGATATAAAATAATTTTTTTAGCCAATCAGAAAGCTCGTTACAACCAGAAATAAATTATATACATGTAATAGATTGTACTGTCAGGAAAAATCAAAAGATGTAACCTACATGTAGCTTGAATACTCACTGTATTTGTAATAATGTTAAAGGTTAAAATCATTTGACGTGTAAAAATTTAGTTTGTTTTTATTTTATGGCCCTCCCTCGTAGGTTTGGTGATGTTTAACATAGATATAAGTTTGGACAGCCTAAATGAGGAGAATGAATTAGAGTAGTAATGAAGAATGCTGTTTATTAATTAGTCTATCAAGACCACATGTAAACTTGATGGGTATATTCTAGATGCTTTTCTAGGCCACTATCGTATTTATAATAATCAGTCTTATCTCTAATCTTCCTTTCTCTGACATAAGTCCATACAAACTTCAAGAACAGACAATTGTGTAAGGAATTGGTAAAAGTGTTATAGGCCCTTAAAATCTTTCAAATACTAGTACCAGTAAATTAATGTTCATTAAAATCTAGATTTTTATCTCAATATTTTGATTAAAAGTTAACCCTCTGAAAAATAGGGATGATATTTGGGTAAAATAAATGGAACAAAGAAAACAGATCATCTATAACAAGTTTATTCAATATTTTCACAGCTCATGATAAAATAGTTTTATGAAATGAACCAATTTGACACAGATTAAATGGATTTTCAATAAGCGCAGTGTGAAATGTGTATGAAGTGCATAAACAACTGTGGCAGAAAATGTCCAAGATGGGGGAAAGCATACTGACATACACAATGATAATGAAATCTCTCGGGATTCAGAGTCAAATTACAGAAATGGAGCAAATTTAATGGTGCTTTCATCTGCAATTAATTTGCATACATTGCATCTATCATTTTTAAAACATTCCAAAACACATCATTTATAATCATTTAAAATCAAGAACTCTAGATGTTCTCTTTCTCAGTGCATTATTTTCCTGTTTATATCAAGTTATTTGCAAGAGAAAATTCAATTTATTAACATCAGCTTAAATCAACTTGAAAAAAAAAAAGTACAACTGATACATGTAATGGATTTGTAATGACCAAAAAAATCACAATTATCTATTGGTTAACTGAGGGGCAAATCTTTGTAATAACAATACACGTGAATATATCTCTTTCTATATATAAGTAAAATGTATATATAAATCTAGCAACACCCATACCTAGATTTCATTTACACATCAGTCAGACACGAGTATTCATCAGACACACAGCAAGTAAAACACAGCCTCTCTACTAACCGCGGTGTACAGAGCTTGTAAACACAGCCTCTCTAATAACCCCGGTATGCAGAGCTTGTAAACACAGCTCCACACAATGTCTCCAAACAAAGACTAACACTGCCAGATTCAGTTATAAGGAGAATTTAGGATAAAAGACGTAGGAATAATTCACAATATTATATTAGGAATAATGGTAAGGGATGTGGGGGGGATTCCCCCACCCAAGAAATCCATCATTATAAAGAATAAATTGACAACA
The DNA here is from genome assembly GCF_902806645.1 of Magallana gigas. Lineage (NCBI taxonomy): Eukaryota > Metazoa > Mollusca > Bivalvia > Ostreida > Ostreidae > Magallana > Magallana gigas. The sequence continues at coordinate 52,856,654 of NC_047560.1, forward strand.
CTATTTAATCAATTTTGAATAGTAAAAACTTATGATATTTGAATAAAGAATTGAGATTGGAAAGGTTGCTGTTAGTAATGTATATGAAAATCTTGCAAACATGAATGCTTAGTGATAAGGGGGAACTCCCTGGGTGTACATATGGCATAGAAAGCTCTGCTGCTCTACAATTTTTGAGGTGTTTTACATCTCCTAAAAATCAATTTAAATTCACCACTACTGGAAATGAAGAAGAATCAAAAAACAAGAAAAACGACCATAAAACATAACACTCATCGTCAATATCCAAAATTTTGGGGAAAAAGTGTGGCGTTCTTATCAAATCAAAATGAAAATAAAAATCACACAATCATTATCAATTCTGCATAACAGACAGCAAGCAAGTAATGGTACGCTCAAAGACTGTTGCCATATAAATACAGAAAAGTGTGTATGCATATTTATATTAAACTCGGTGACAGACTCTCTCTGACCATCACATTACTAGAATTTTAGTGGTGTAGATAACACAAAGTAAAGGAAAATAGTATGCATTTCCTTTTTTTTTACAGAAAAAAAAAATCATAATATGGAGCAAGTCGTAAATGCATTTCTGATCCATGTTAATATCACACAGTACACTGACCACTGGATACAACTCCAAACCTGTCCTCAAAGTGTGTTATAGTCAATACTGTATCATATTAGTGCAGAAACAAAAACAAAATCAGAATAAATTATACTTTCCAAGTTCCTCATATCAAACAATAAAACAAACAATAAAGTATTTCTTTCCACACAAGCTCAGGTTGCAAGCCTGTCAACAAAACTAACAACAATCTATATTTCTTATGCCTTGTACATGTATCATAAAAAAAAAAAAATCAAAACTTTACCAAAAAAGAAAATTAAATTATAAAAACAAGCTCCTTTTGATGTTTGAATTCAATCACCCAATATCTTAAAAAAAAAAATAATCCGCTTTCAACAAAGTTCCCCAAGAGACCTTAATACTACAACATCTACAAAATCCTTGGATTAAATTTTCTGAATTTTCTCAGCCACGATGACTGGGTTGTGTTTACGAATCTGTTCCTGCGCTAGTTCCTTGTAATTAAAATCACATTGATGTTTGTCTGAATATCTGTGGAGGCTACAGAATAATCCCCCGCAACGGCATGGGAAACCTGTAATCACAGAGGTTAAACTACATTAAACCATAACAATACTTTGTCAGAATTCTCCCAGAAAACGATAAAGCATAAAAACCTGAATAGGGTTATCTAAGTTTTTTCTGTTTTTACTTGTCTAGAGGTTTATCAGTAAGTAATGTCACGATGCAATTTACTAATAATTGGCAATTTTTTTTTCAAATACACAATTATCATTGTAGGAATTATAAATTTTATCATCTTTCAGTTTTTACAATGATACATTTGTTCCTATTTTCAATGACTGTTGCATATGACAGCCATTGCTGTATTACAAACGACTCTAGTTGAGATTTGATTTTCTTACCTCAGTGTAAATGTATAAGTTTTATGGGATTTAAAAAAACCCTGCAAATAACAGAACTATAGCATGCCTTTCTCTTTTTTTTTTTGTAAAATATATGAGAATTAATTTCGGTGTTTTGTAATGCTGTGACCTTCATCTCTTTATCAAATAACCAACATTTTCTGACCTGCTAAAAAAGTTATGAAATTTTTATTAAATGCGTTTTTGTTGGGTTTTTCCTTTATTTCACTGATATGCATGCCACTGCAAACTTGTGCAAAGCCAACCTCAAAAAATCATGAAATTATTCTAGTTAAAGTTAGTAGATTCAAAACTCCTGAATTATTTTGCTTTATGCCACCAATTCATATCTATAGCATCTGTGACATTACTTTTAGATCAACCCTTTTAAAGCTAGAGGATCCACTGGAGAAAAAGATTTACCAGTCAAGCCCACTTTCTTCTTGCATGTTGTGCACCGATTCTTCTTCGTCTTTTTATCATCAGGTGAAGAAGCCACTTCTGTACTGAGGCCTCCTACAATGTCATACATATCATCAAAATATCATTTACATATTGCTGGATTCAGTTCCAAGAACTATGCATTCTCTTGATGCATTTCTAAGCTGGCATATTCAGGCACCAGTTGTGACACTGACATTTGTAACTACCCTGTATAGAAATACTGTTTCTGCAACTTATCTAAATTCTCTTAATCACATATATGAAAATGAGTAGAAAAACACAAAAACATCTTTTTTTGATCTATCAAAATTTATAAAAGAGATAGAGATAACTCATTTGATCATTTTCCAACCTAGATCTCATCAGAAATAGTTGGAAAAACTTAGAGAAATTGTTCAAAACATAGCTTGAATAGACAACCTCCTATAAAACAAAGACGATGAGTTCCGTCTCTTTACTTTTTTAAAATGTACATTGAATTAACTTTTTAACATGATTGAAACATGGGGGTTTTCTGTGAATGTTTTTATTGCAAAACACAGAAATACACATGTATAAGATTACCAATTTTAATCAATTTTGTCTTTGGAAACAAATAATGAAGAACTCCACTATCAGAAAACTGAGCCCCCTAGTTTGAAAGACAATTTCACTGCATGAATTAACCCTGTGGTGATATATCTGCAACAACATAGTGTGCATTGAAAATTACAAAAACAATGTTTATTACTTTTTATCCTGATATTACAGTTTGTTGATGACCTGTTATTATATTAAATCTGTAATAAATGTTAAATATACAACAATCATCATAAAAACAGTTGTCTACATTTATCTTTAGAATTAAACAGGTCTTCTACATAATGGTAGCAAGTGGGTCAAAGGATTGGACTGATACCCCAAATACACAGAAGTAGATAGACTGATTTTATAAATATTATCATTTACATACATAATAAAGAAACATTTAGCTATAAAAGGTATTTAAATAAATTAATACTGTAGAAGAACATATTTCCTTTGGGTCAAAATTTCATTGTTTTTAAACCAAATAAGAATTTGTTGGCATTTAATTTCGTCATATCATAATCTCTTTGTATTTATTATTACTTGGGTTAAGAATTTGACATGGATTTAATTTCAATGATTTAAAATGCCAACAAAAATAATGAAATTAAATTTTCAATGAATATTTCTGCTTCTACAGTAAATTGAATTTAACAAATAAAATAATTTTTTTTAAATAATAAAAAGAAACTGTCTTCGCCTGTTGTTGACTATACATGTATTAATAACACAAACCTTTTGGGAAATTTTAAATCTCAATCAACGAACTTGTATTGTACACTGTGAATATACTTAATTTTTGTCCTTTTTACATATATGTTCTTAGTTTGAAAATATTTTTTTTTAATTATTTTTTTCCTATCTATTTCTGGGGTTTTAGGACCAGAAACAAGAATTTTTGGGGGGGTTTTGTTTAGGGGGGGGGGGTCTTAAATCCATCACCAGGCCAGTATTGCTAAAGCAAAGTCTCTTACATTGTGCAAGATATAAACATCTAAAAATATGCAAAACAATGTAATTTTTTAAGTACCACATTGGCTTACTTTTGGATCATGACAAGTCAACACTAGCCTAACTTTGTAAACACATTTGAAAATAATTACGTAGAGCCATCAAACCCCAGATGAACAGACTGTATTGGTTAGAACAGTACATTGTTAGCACTAAGTTTAATCTCCAATGCCTAGCCTCTTTTAGAGAATGAGCCCCTAGGAGACATAGTTTTGCCCTCTCCAGAAGGGAGTGTGTGGACTGACCTGTGTGGAGAAGGGAGTGTGTGGACTGACCTGTGTGGAGAAGGGAGTGTGTGGACTGACCTGTGTGGAGAAGGGAGTGTGTGGACTGACCTGTGTGGAGAAGGGAGTGTGTGGACTGACCTGTGTGGAGAAGGGAGTGTGTGGACTGACCTGTGGCAATGTCCTCCTTGTCTGTCTCCTGTTTACTGTTGCTGGCCCCAGGGATAGGAACGGTAGGGCTACCAGTCTCCACACTGGGGGTGGTGCTGGCAGCTAGATCCTGCAGCGAGTTGGAGCTACCCGATTCAGACCCTGTAAATAAATCATGACTGTTAGTTCACCATCTCTCTATCCACCTCCACTGTATAACATCACTCAAGAATGGTTCTTGGATTCAAGCATGATCTTTTCTAATTGCATTATGTTGAATTGAGACGTTATTTGTTGTTATGTTAAAAATTTTAAAAAAGATAACTTTAATTCTAAAATAATAGCTCTTAGGGAGGATATTTCTTAAATTGTTAATATAAATGTGTTGATCGAGGAGAAAACTAACATGCTTCTTCACTGGTAAACACATTCAATTTATGAAAATTCATGTACAAAAACCATGGTTCATCCACCCATAAAAACATCACCTTCCTAAACAGTAACGCTTTAGCAACTAACAAACTAAACTAGACATGTGGAATCATAGTCTACAAAGACAATACAGAAAGGAACCTTGTTACAGCATCTAAGCATAAAGCAGACACACACACACAGAGAGATTAAGTAATACTGTACCTAGGGAAGTGTGAGCTAACGTCGAGGTGACATTTCCCACAGAATCCGTCTCACCTGGTGCGGTCACCGTGGTTACCGTGGATGTAGCTACGGGACTCAGACGACCACTGAGCGTCGGAGCATTTTCTTTACGCTTCATTGCATCTTTGTAGCACTTAGAGCACATTCCTTCAAAGGCAGTGTTACCATAGAAACCACAGCCAGCACGACAAAGTGGCACTGGGTTCTGATTTCCATTCTGTTCCATATCCATGGTTACAATCTGTAATAGTCATTTCATCAAGTTGCACACAAGAGTTTTGACACTCAATACAATTTCAATACATAAATTGTGGTAAAAAAGGACATGTGTTAAGATTCATAAATACACATAAATAATGAACAAAATTCATTCTTTACTTTTATCAAATGTTTACACCAAGATGCAGTGGAAATTGCCATCACAATATTTTTTTTTATCAGACTTTATTACACAGACTGTAATGACTTCACAATGGATTTTTTCATGTTACTATTAAAATCTAATTGACCATCTGATGTAACAATAAAAATAAACAGTGTTTGGGACTTATTGTTTGAGATGTGGATGCTGCTCTTTACTTAATATAAAACATTCATCAATAGATATGATGGGTTACTCAGAACTTAATGCCCGTATCCATCATACTTACATTTGTGTGAACCTTCTTTAAGTTGTTAAGTATCAGTTTCTGAGGAATATCAAACCTCAAAGATCCTGCGAAAAAAAGAGATTGAATGATGAAGGCTGTTAACTTACAGGTAAATCTCTGCACATATACTGGTACAGGGACCAGGGCCATGCTCTTGAATTAGAGAACTATAGGTAACTGTGTTAATGCCAGATGTATCGCAATCCCAAACACCAAATAATGAATTTTATTTATCAAAAAAAATGATATAAATCTCACATCTTTAAAAGCAATTTAATGTAGAAATTAACATATCATTTGGAACTTGCATATATCCTATACTCTATCCCACGTTTTTGCTTCCATCACTTTTCGCTCGATATTTCATAGTCATTAATACCTTTGTGCTCAAACTACGTTCATCCACCAATATGAAAAATGTCCAGATTGTCTGTTTTCAAATGCCCCCTCTACTGCTTCAGGCTTCAATACACAACCCAAAATAGAAAGTCTACCAGATTTTGCATTGCATCAGCCATGAATTAGGCAGGATAACAGTGTCGAAAAATTGTCCGAAGTATTACAAGTGGGTTCCGATCGGTGAAAAGATGTAAACATTTCCCATTATAAATCTCCATAAGAAATTTGTTTTCGTTCCTGTGAACTTTTTTGAGTGAAAAATGATAATGTGTCATTTAATGAATATATCTTGGATATTTTCCCTTTTATAGATTTCAACTGTATTTCTTTCACAGGTATGTGTATTTTTATTAAATATCATCAAAAAGTGATGGAAGCAATAACCTGGGACAGACTATAGTAGAAGAGAAGTCAATAAGAAGTGAATTCATTCGTAAAATTATAAAAATATGACAATTATTGATAACCTCGTGTAAAAAGTTGTGTACTTTTTTTGGTAGATCCTGAAATGAATTTTTCCAAGATCAACATCTCATATACATGAATCCTTTAAAATTTCTAAACTTTTTATGAAAACCTGACTTCATGTTGAACAACAATGGATTAATGTGGTGAACAATGGGAATTTAACAATCTGATCTTGTTCAAACTGGTTGTCATAATGAAGCAAATAGTTTTTTTGAAATGTATACAGTAAAATTAAGTATTATCTGAGTAATTAGAGAGAAAACTCTACACGAAACAAAAGCTTACTCTGTTTTTCACCAATAATTACTATCATATGACACATGTATATTATTTCATAATAATATCAACTTCAACTGTTATTTCAAATTGAGCTCTCTTTTTCTCGCTTTTGTCTCTTTGATATACATTTCTACATATTTCGTAATTGTCGTATATACGTCATTGTTTATCAAATGTTAACTGTCGTTTTGTTCTAATTCTTCATGGCATATGAACCATGATGATGCAAAATTGAAACTCAAAAACAAAAAGAAGAGGATGTTGAGTACCACCAGGATCATACAACGGTGTGAAAATTGATCACGTTAATGTTTCTGATGAAATAACGTCTAATGAGTTATTTGAACCAGACTAATATCAAAGAATCGTAAAAAAAGACCCACCCAAGATCACAGTTTGTTTGGTATTTCTGTCAGCAAAATGGCGACCTTGTACAGAAACGCTCGGATTACAGTTTTATTTAGCTCTATACATTTATTCTGTACGCCAAAATGATCCCCAATACATAAACATAGTATATATCTATTAACATCTTAATTTAACAAACCTGAAGACCTCTCGTTCCTTTGTTTTCTTCCTTATTTCTAGTCTGTACGTGTAACAATTATCCTCTATGACACTATTCCATTATTATAAGTCACATGATCATAATCGTGAGTATTCATTGGCCTAGTTGTTTACCATAAAGAGGCATACTATTGTGACGTCACAATAAGGGGGTAGCCGATGACAGATCATCTAAAAATAGTACAAGGATTCACCAAGCAAATAAAAAACACCCCCCCCCTCTTTTTACCAAACTATTCATAATACTTTTGAATAAATTACGTTCAAGCAAGTACAGTTAGTGTGAATGTTTACGTCATTCTGTTTTGTTATCATTAATCGTATACTGGTATATATTTAAAATAATTATGTCATTGTGTTGATACGTTATATAAATGGTGTTGTATACACGAAGTATATCGATCTTTCCAGAATAATTTATGCTAGTATTCAGGCACCTAGCATTGTTTTTAAAGGTGGGGGATTTGTCAGAAATCTTGACAAACAAAAAAATTTTTTTTTTAAATTTAAAAAAAAAAAAAAAAAAAATTCCGCAAGGCTGTAAATTCATAATCCGTTGGGGTGGGGGATAGGTTAAGACTTTAGAAATCAAGTAAAATTGAGTTGTTTTTTTTTATGTATTTTTAAGAAAAATATTTGTTGCCAGTGAAACTGAATTGAATTGTTATTAGGGTTGGTACCATTTGTTTTCCACACATTTTCCAATCTATTCATTTACAAAACCTTGCATCATTAATAAGATGTATCTAATTTAAAAAAAAAATATTTATGATGGTTGAAACCTTTCCGATCAAATCAATGGTCAACCTGTTTTTTCCAGTCTACATGTATGTATTGACGTTGTCGAATGTAGATTGATGCATCTTTTTAATAATAATGATTTAATTATATTTACGTTGCTAACAGGGCTGAAAACTTTAGCGATACAAAAAAGGATAATATTTATTGTTAATTAAACACGTTTCATTTTTGCATTTTATTTGTAAAACGATCTGTTTACTGCCAGCGCTGTGTTTTTTGTGACCCCAAGACAATATCGTTGTTGTTACATGTGTGTTATGTATGAACACTACGAATGCATGTAGCATGTAAATATACTGTATTACTTCCTCTTTGCAAAGTCTTAAAGTTAATCCCTCTCTGATTACACACAAAACTTGACAAGCTAGATCGTTTTAAGTCCAATTTCTGTGTGGCAATTATACAAGCGGATCAAACATTCAATTTCAATCTTGACAAGTTATTAATTATTTATTTCAATTAGTTCAATTTTCAACTTTATTAATTTAAGAACACAATTCCTTATCAAAATGTCAAAATAATTGTTAGATATGATTTTGAAACAGAAATGCAGATCCCTTTAACCAAAAGTAATGAATAATAATTTGATCAAGATAATCAATTCAAAAGAATAGCTATATTTACATTTTCCAGTGTCTTTGCCTGTGATAACACTACGTATCAATTTTGTACTATATAACCCATAACTTCAAATGACGCCAAATTGAGGCGCCACCGGGGTTTGCTTATCTATTTTTAACTATTTAATCATACGATGTTTTAAAATTATAAAAACATAATGAGGTGATAATTTCGGTCAGGGCGTGATCAAATCTATCATAAAGCCCTTCGGGCTTTAATGGATTCGATCAAACCCCATCTGAAATTATCACCACATGATTCCTTATTATTCCTTATGGGTATATCCCTCTAACTATTTTTAGAATCCGTAGGATAACAAAGTAGTGCCTTTAAGCAAAATAGATCCTATACTTGCAGAGTGTATATACATTTATTGGGACATTTTTTAAAATCAAAATGCTTGACACATGTCAGAAATGGGGATTTGCAATTTTAAAAGCAAGTGTCAAAATTGAATTATCATTTGAAGAAAAGAATTGAAATTGTTTGATGTACACCAAATTTGTGAAATCCCCTACTTTTACTTTCATTTTCAGAGTGTTTCAATACAGACGCATTTTGCCGGAAAACGAATCTGACTTCACACAACGAAATTTTAACAGGAAAGAGACAATTTGATGAGCTTTCATTCAAGATGTTCCTTGTTGCTGAACGAAAATTAGGGCCGGAGCTATGAACCCTAACGTTAACATTACCGCCTATGGAAAATGCATTAGTGGACTATACCCAAATAAAGCAGAAAACACAACCCGTCAGAAAAATACATGCAGGATAATATATTTACAAGGAAATAAAACAGAAAGAGAGAGAGAGATCGGGAGAGATCGAGAGATCAAAACTTACACAATTGATAAAAACACTTTAAAATCATATCAATTTATTCAATAAGCATAAGTAATGCAAATACAAACAATCTCCATAAAAACAGTTTGAAATAAAATGCACCAATAAACCTTAACGATTACAGTAAAATCAACTCTGTTGTGTTAAATGCACTTGAGAAGCAATACAGGCATAAATAAAGGTACTAAGAATGAACTTCAAATACAAACAAATGCAAAAAGAAATACTTCAAACAAACTCACAGTAGCAGTATAAAACAATCTATAAGTAAATATCAAAATATAACAGACAACAAATTATGCTTACAATAAATGCTACTATTAAAGCCCATAATGAATATACATGGATGTATTTCATTCCAAGGGTTCAGCATCAGGATTTGTACTTACTATGTGGTAGTTTATTAGAGACATACAATGTGACAATAGCTTCTGCATACTGAAGAGCCGCCTTGTCCAGCCAGGTCAGAGGGTCGGGGGTGAAAAACCCTTTTTGGAAAAATCCAAGATGGCCACCATGTTTGGGGTTGACTAGGAGAGCATTGTCGTGTGTTTCTAACAAAATTGTTTACAAAATGAAGGAAAAATTGTCACCCACAAAGAAATCCAGACATATGGTATGTGTATAAAGCACAATCTCAAAAATGCATCCAAAAACAAATATATAGTTTATCTAAAATTTATCATAAGTGAATATGTAATTTAATCCAAAAAAGCAAGTCATATAAAACAGGACACAAAACATACTGTGGAATCATTAAAATTCGTGGGGACCAAGTTTCGCTGATTGCTTCAATTTTACAGGTTCATTGGGACGTGATTTCGTGTATTCTCTGATACTTACAAAAGGAAATATGACTTTACAGTCCTAATTTATTTATTCGTGTAGGATGTTTATTGGTGGGTGAGAGGTACCCACGAATTCCACGAAAATTGAGCCACCACGAAATCTAAGGATTTCACATTATACAATTTGTAATTGTACAGGTTTCGTGTCTTGTTGTGTCTTGTTGTGTCTTGTAGGCTCTTGTCTAAATTTGTCTCTTGCCGTGTCATAGACAAAGTAATCTTACTTACTTGCATATTCTTTGCCTATTTCCAGCAATGGCAGAGGAACCAATGGATCATTGTTAGCATTGAGTAATAACACAGGGAGAGTGATCTACAATGCACAACATGTGTATTGAGTGAAATCAGTAGGGGAGAAGAGAGAGAGAGAGAGAGAGAGAGGAGAGAGAGAGAGAGAGAGAGATTTATACAAAGTATCACTTTTTTAGGTACATTACTATGGAGGGATAACTACAAAGTATTACATTTAGTGATATCTGTGGGAGGTAAAATGTAATACAAAGAATTACATTGAGTGGTATCGGAGTGAGAATATAATACAACATATTACATTCTGAGATATCTGTGGAAGAATATAATACAAAACATTACATTCAGTGATACCTGTGGGAGAGAGAATGAAAATCAAAGTATTACATTCAGTAATATCTGTGGGAGGGAATATGTAATACACCTGTACAAACTATTACATTCAGTGATATCTGTTGGTGAGTAATATCTGTGGGAGGGAATATGTAATACAAACTATTACATTCAGTGATATCTGTTGGAGAGATATATGTAATACAAACTATTACATTCAGTGATATCTGTGGGAGGGAATATGTAATACAAACTATTACATTCAGTGATATCTGTTGGAGAGATATATGCTGATTATTACTAGAGTGATAACAGGAGAAATCTAAAAAGTATAGAATGGATATTTAGCAAACATTGGTATACAAAGAAATATGGTATTCAATGATGTAGGTCTGGTTTTTTTTTAAATTATGATTTATATCTTATGATCATAATTACAGAATAGTTTCTAAATTAATTGTCTTAGGTACGGTATATCAATTAGTACTACAGAGAACTATGTAAACAAAGGTAGAGACGTACTAAGTGCAAAAGTATTACAATGGGTGTTAGAGAGAGAGAGACAGAGACAGAGACAGAGAGACAGACACAGAGCCAGGACAGACAGACAGACAGACAGACTCTGGATCTTAAACACTGATCTGGCTCATCAATGTTAAACACTGATCTGGCTCATCAATGTTGAACACTGATCTGGCTCATCAATGTTAAACACTGATCTGGCTCATCAATGTTTTTTGGTGAGGAATCCTACCTTACTCATATAGGTGTGACAACTCTGTACTTTGTAATATTCTTCAACGCTTGTATACCCTGCTCTTCTTCTATTAATTTAAATGAATTAAATTAGATACTCACTCACTGTAGTACATAACCTACAATTTTTCTTCCTCTTTTTCTAAACATAATTTTTTTTTTGAAGTTCCCTTTTCCTTAATAGCTTGTTAATGTTCTCAGTACCCAGGGACTCCATAAAAACTAACATTGTAAAATTTTACCACTATTATGATTAACCCTTTTATATGATCACAGACATATAAAATAATTTTTGCTTTTATAATTCAATGATTTTTTTTAATAATAGTATATCTCAGTTAAAAAATCTTATATGCATGAGACAAATGTACTAAACTCAGATGTACTGTATGTATACTGACAACAAAAGGTACAATTTGAAGTATTCATTGTGCTTTGAACATGACTAATATTTATCGCCAAACGTGAGGTTGATTCTAGATTAAGAATTTGACTCAGATATACATGTACTATATTCACCTGTTGTATGCTTCGTCCAACTCGTGGGCTGATGTGGCAGCCATGACTCGACACGGATCAATGTGGTACCTCTTCTGAACCTCTGTTGACAGCAGCATATCATAGTTCTGTTTCAGGATCCTCTTCTGGTTTTTTGCCATAACAAATCCATAGAACCGCCTGAGGTAGCCCCATTCTCTAGCTAACTGCGCAGCCCTGAATGATTATAAAAATTTTGCAATCTACAGAGAGTCAATCACTGTACATTTCAAATTTAAACAAGAGGATTTAATATCTGTCTAAAATTGTTCGTAGCACACTTTGCAGATTTTAAAATATCTCAATTTTATTTTTAGACAGTTGTAAACTACATGTATATTGTATAAGACATAACTAATGTCTGACTTGAAATTATTATTTTCATGATTTGATACAAAATTGTGAAATATTAACATGTAAAATAAGGAGTCTATAGGATCAAATCCTATTTCAATGATTGACAAATACAATGTATTCTAATTGGTACCAGTACTTACTGCCCTGCATCATAGCCCTGACAAAGGGACATAACACAGAGGAAATTCTTCTGTCTTGAGTTGTCTTCTCCTATGTACTTCAACACTACGTTTCCCCCCATGCTGAAGCCTATGGCCATCAGTTTGGAGTCGGGGTATCTTTTACAGATCTCTGTCACCATCACAGAATACTCATCCGTCCCGCCTAAAACAGGACTCTGATCATTACTAAAACTTGATGGTTTAAGTAAGAATGATTGATTGATTTATATCAGTTACTGATGGTAAAAGTTCAGAGAGGCACATGTACCGGTAGATCAAATCTTGTATTGGATATTTGTTTTATTTCTAAATATTATGTTTTCAAATTGTTTCCAATAGTCAAATACCGGTATGTTTTGAATGTTTGTTGCTAGGAAGAACTTTTACAATGCTGTTCAATTTTCAATAATGAGGGTTCGATCTACACAATGAAAAAAAAAAGTACCAGGCAAAACAAAGAATAACAATTTGTTTTTCATTTTTTTTTTAAAGTTTGTTGGGCAGTGGGGACTTCATATAGAGTATCAATTTGAAAACAATTTAATAGTAGATTGCTGATAAACCACAAAGAATCAGATTTATGCTACAGCAGTAGGATGGCAGCAAGAAAATCAAATAAGCATGTTACTGATGTGATTACAGCAACTAGAGGAGTGTAGTGTAGGGTAAGACTGACCACTTAAAACTGATCAACAACATTAATCATGACATGGAAATCTTTAGTTTTGTTCTTATAAATACTGTCAGTCAGTTATATCTCAAATAACGATCCCATCAATTTCAAGAATCATAATTGTTAAAACCATTGTTCAGTGCTAAACATTTGACTTGTAGCGCCCCGTACGTAAGTGAACATCCTGGAGCTTGTGAGAGGGACGCTGGGAAGGACCCCAAGGTGGTTAAGTACAGCAACTCTGTAGCCATGGTCCTGGGCGTAGTTCACAAACATACACACGTACGAAGCCTCACTGCTGTTAGCAATGCCTGGACAAACCAGGAGGGTGTAATCCCCTGTAATTTATTAAAGCGATCATGAAATCTAAATATCAACTTGTTTAAAATGAGGGAAATCAAAAAAGGACAACAGAATGATCCTAAATCCCAATTTTATTTTTGCATATTACCATTTGTTGAATGAGTTTTGTGTGGCTGAAAAACATCATAAGTCATAGTAGCTCCATCTGCCATCAGAAAACTGCATCTTTCACCATGTGGAAAAGGGGACAGAACTTTTCCCAGTTTGGCATACACAAAAGTCTGCAGATGTCCACTTTTACCCCACAACAATGTGGGCTGGAATCTGTATTTATTTTAAATAAAAAATAGCATGAAATTCAACAAATATACAACTGATTTTTT